>CACKRE030005232.1:44947-73978 GCA_902602495.3 Ectocarpus sp. CCAP 1310/34
CTGACAACAGAATTGTAGTTGCTGTTTGTTGTGTAGTTGGCAGTGGTGGCGCAGTTTGGGTAGATACAACACAGAGTGATCATTAGATCCAAAACACAGGCGCCCAAGCTGTCTTCACCTGACGGTTACAGACTTGGAGACACGCCTTCACAATACTGCACAAAACCCATGCAGTAGAATAGAGTCAGTTCTTGCATACAAATCCCAACACCTTTACCTCGCACTGCTCCTGACCGCTCGATGGGGAAGTTGGGCTCCGGGTACGCGCGTTTGCCGTTGCTGTTTTTGACGGGGTCGTTGGCGGCTAGCATCTCATCGATAGCCTCGCCGATTGCCTTCGGGTCCGCAGCCGCAGCTACCTGATCCGCAGAGGAAGGACCGCAAGCACTAGCCTGTGAGGCCTGTGAGNTACCTCGCACTGCTCCTGACCGCTCGATGGGGAAGTTGGGCTCCGGGTACGCGCGTTTGCCGTTGCTGTTTTTGACGGGGTCGTTGGCGGCTAGCATCTCATCGATAGCCTCGCCGATTGCCTTCGGGTCCGCAGCCGCAGCTACCTGATCCGCAGAGGAAGGACCGCAAGCACTAGCCTGTGAGGCCTGTGAGGCCTGTGAGGCGTCGGCAGGTCCCGCGCTTGCACCCTCCGACATCGAAGCCGCACGTTGCGTGTGTTCGAGCCCGCAGCTCCGTCCCGGGCATTTTCCCGATTTTCCGCCGGTATTTCTCCGCCACGGAACTGTTGTTGTGGTGGCAAATTCCCCGAGACTCGTTTGTGTTTGCAGCTACTAGCGGCTGTTGGTTGTGTTGTGATCGTGTCACAGCCATACCATTCACGCGAATTGCTGCTGCTATCCCCTGTGGTTTTCACTGTGGTTTTCAATGTTAGGATCGCACATATCGGGGTCTTGGCACAGGGGTGTGCGCCGTACCAGCCGCTTTGGATTTAAACAGCACCGCACATACCGGTCGCCCCGGTAGTCTAGTGGGTAACCTCGCAGCCTGCTAATATAAGGGCCCGGTCATAGGTTCGAGTCCCGGCATAGTGAGTTTTTTTCTCAGTAAATATATACTGGTCTTTGAGAATACCCTTAACTCCGTTGTGAGTGAAGGTCCCTGAAGTGGTGAATAACCGTTCACCGACGGAGGTAATTTCGCTCTTATTGTCGTCGTCCAGCATATCGCCTGCAACGCCGCGTGAGCCCGGCTCGCTGAGTGCGCCCTCTTCGTCGCTGCTACCGGAGTTGTCGCTATCGTTGCTTTGGGCGGCTGAATCCTGTTCGGATTCTCCCCCCCCGCCCTTCGAGCTGTCTCCGCTCTTGTTTTTTCCCCTTTTTTTCCCGAGCGGAGACTTTGGTCAGCACCTCTGCTGCCTCTGCCGTTTGTTCCTCAATAGTTGGCGGGTCAGGAGCGTTTTCCGCTGCCTGAGCCTTTAGTTTTTTCGTTCCCTTCTTTCTCTGGCCCGCAGTGAGGACCGGGGTGAACCCGTCCTCGCTAGCGGCCACAGGGCCAGGGGAGTTTGTTCCCTTCTTCTCTCTAATCTAGACATATATATTTCTATCGATGGAGGTGGATTTGTTGTGTGAGAGAAAAAAAAACATTTCGACATTTTTCTAGATAAACGATCCGGCGCATCCTGTTTCACCACAAACATCGCGAACGCAAGCCTCGTTCTCCACGGCAATCGACTCCGCTTGGTCGAATTACATAAAGAGACACCACTCTCGAAGTCATCAGACCTAGTCTCGTTCTAGGACGGCTGTCCCGGCTTGGTTCTGGCCGTGGCTCGTGGCAGCCTCATGCAGTTAGACCGCACAATCGAATGCGAGGGGAAGAGAGGGTAGTGAGACAGCAGCGAAAGAAGCACATCCGCGGGATACAAATCAGCCAGCTGTTGACAAAGGTTATCACCGAGGCAGCTGGAAAACCCGTGCAATCTGTGGTTGCTGATGAAGTTGAGCTCCTCGAAAAGGGTAAAGAGCATGTTGGAGGCATCCGAGAGAGAGCATCGAAACGCGGGAAACGACAGCCTGCTGATGCTGTTGCTGCTTCATCTGCTGCGGCGAAGCAGGCGAAGCGCAAGGGGGCTGACGCAGCTCTCTCCGACCCTCTAGCATTGGCTCATGATGGCGGGACAAGAAGCGGTGCTACCCCAGCTACGTCGCGGGAGGAAGCGGTGAGTTTTGAATCACTTCTGAGGTGCTGCTGAAAGTTGTTCCAGTGCTTGATTGACTGCGCTTTACCTTGCGCGCCAGTTAGTGCCAGCTGCTCTATTCTTGAATTTGAAATTTGGTACACGCGCTGCCCGTCCTGTTTGCCTCCAAGAATTGAGGTCCATTCCACCACGTCGATTTCTTAAGCACATTAAAAGTTGCACGGGTTTGGTGACTGCTGTAACTGCTGCAATGACGCTGCTACCGTGGTGTTTATTTGTCGCTCACTCACATGTTCCCCCGACTCCTCCAATAACTACTGATACGTGGTACGCAGGTTGCGGNGTTTGCCTCCAAGAATTGAGGTCCATTCCACCACGTCGATTTCTTAAGCACATTAAAAGTTGCACGGGTTTGGTGACTGCTGTAACTGCTGCAATGACGCTGCTACCGTGGTGTTTATTTGTCGCTCACTCACATGTTCCCCCGACTCCTCCAATAACTACTGATACGTGGTACGCAGGTTGCGGAGGACCGTCGCTCTAGCGCGATGGATTTGATGCAGAACGACCCCGTGTTGATGATCTATTCTTGAATTTGAAATTTGGTACACGCGCTGCCCGTCCTCGTTGCCCTCAAGAATTGAGGTCCATTCCACCACGTCGATATCTTAAGCACAGAAAGCGCGTTAAATGTTGCACGGGTTTGGTGACTGCTGTAACTGCTGCAATGACGCTGCTACCGTGGTGTTTATTGGTCGCTCACTCATATGTTCCCCCGACTCCTCCAATAACTACTGATACGTTGTACGCAGGTTGCGGAGGAGCGTCGCTCTAGCGTGATGGATTTGATGCAGAACGACCCCGTGTCGATCTATTTGTCGCTCACTCATACGTTCCCCCGACTCCTCCAATAACTACTGATACGTGGTACGCAGGTTGCGGAGGACCGTCGCTCTAGCGCGATGGATTTGATGCAGAACGACCCCGTGTTGATTAATCTGACTAATCAACACGGGGTCGTTCTGCATCAAATCCATCGCGCTATGGCGACGCTCCTCCGCAACCTGCGTACCACGTATCATTGGTTATTGGAGGAGTCGGGGGAACATATGAGTGAGCGACAAATAAACACCACGGTAGCAGCGTCATTGCAGCAGTTACAGCAGTCACCATACCCGTGCAACTTTTAATGCGCTTTCTGTGAGCGAGTACGGGCCATGCTGGATGCTGGCGCGGCAGAGCAGGCAGCAGCTAAGGTGGCTGCAATCGACGCGGCCAACACTCGTGCACTCCGCGCGTCGTTGTAAGCGCTGAAGCAGCACTGCAACAGCTCGATAGGGTGGACCACTTACTACACAGCGCTCGCTGTGGCAGCCAGAGCGGGAGAGCACACGTGTACTGACACGGACGTGTGCCACCCCGGCCAGCGGTGCAAGCCCGTTGAGTCTGGTGGAGTGAGCCTTGCCGAGCGAACCAACAGTCTCGGCATTCGGCACGAAACTTCCAGCGATGCACGGCGGCGGATGCACAACACGAACCACGACATCGCCCACAAGATCGCTGCGAGTGAGGGATGCTACGTGTACAACGAGCGCAAGACACGGAGTGACGTGACGAATCCCGGGAACAGAGGAGGAGCTGGGGGAGGTGCAGGATACCTAAAGTCTTGTGTGGGCTACTAGTGTTGGGGTGCAGACAGACGATTTTGTGGTGGGAGCGGCCGGAGACAAGGTGTTGACGGCTAGAAGGTGGGCGGTAGACGAGTCCAGGGCAAGGAAATGGGCCGCCCCCAAGAACTTCACCAGATCTTGCAAGTTGCGGGTTCGGGGCGCATCGTGCTACTGCTCGACTTGCCGAATAGGCTGCTACGATGTCTGCATGGTAGCGAAGGTGTACCCCGACTTGGTTGGCGAGGTGATGGAGAAGTTGGGAAAAGAGATGGTTGGGAGACGCACGCGTGGGGCTCAATTGACCGGCGTTATTCTTCTGGTCATATCTTCGGACGAGTCCCCAGTGGCGCCTACGCTTGACGAGAGCATGGGGGAAGTGGGGGGGGGAGGGGAGAAGGAAGATGAGGGGGAGGAGTTGGGGGAGCGGGAGGAAGCGCAATACGTAAGCTCAAGAGGTCGCGTACGTANACCAACAGTCTCGGCATTCGGCACGAAACTTCCAGCGATGCACGGCGGCGGATGCACAACACGAACCACGACATCGCCCACAAGATCGCTGCGAGTGAGGGATGCTACGTGTACAACGAGCGCAAGACACGGAGTGACGTGACGAATCCCGGGAACAGAGGAGGAGCTGGGGGAGGTGCAGGATACCTAAAGTCTTGTGTGGGCTACTAGTGTTGGGGTGCAGACAGACGATTTTGTGGTGGGAGCGGCCGGAGACAAGGTGTTGACGGCTAGAAGGTGGGCGGTAGACGAGTCCAGGGCAAGGAAATGGGCCGCCCCCAAGAACTTCACCAGATCTTGCAAGTTGCGGGTTCGGGGCGCATCGTGCTACTGCTCGACTTGCCGAATAGGCTGCTACGATGTCTGCATGGTAGCGAAGGTGTACCCCGACTTGGTTGGCGAGGTGATGGAGAAGTTGGGAAAAGAGATGGTTGGGAGACGCACGCGTGGGGCTCAATTGACCGGCGTTATTCTTCTGGTCATATCTTCGGACGAGTCCCCAGTGGCGCCTACGCTTGACGAGAGCATGGGGGAAGTGGGGGGGGGAGGGGAGAAGGAAGATGAGGGGGAGGAGTTGGGGGAGCGGGAGGAAGCGCAATACGTAAGCTCAAGAGGTCGCGTAAGTATCGCGAAGAAGAGGTTCCCGGAGGTGGGCTAGGGATGGATGGATGTGTTGGCTGCCAACCACAAGAATGGAACTCGTCGACGTTTGTTGTTCTTCTTGCTTTTTCTGGTGTGGTGTCGAACGCAACGTTTGCAAGTATTGTGCGCTACCCTTTACTCTTGGTGGTAATAATATGGGCAAATCCCCGTNCGCTGCCAACCACAACAATGGAACTCGTCGACTTTTGTTGTTCTTCTTGCTTTTTCTGGTGTGGTGTCGAACGCAACGTTTGCAAGTATTGTGCGCTACCCTTAACTCTTGGTGGTAATAATATGGTCAAATCCCCGTTTTGTCCCCGGGGGGGAACACAAATTTCGTGTCCCCTGGTGGGAAGTGGCCAGTAAAATGTTCAAAAACTGTAGGGTTTGTTCTACCGGAACAGCGGTCTGAAAAGCGCATANAACTCTTGGTGGTAATAATATGGTCAAATCCCCGTTTTGTCCCCGGGGGGGAACACAAATTTCGTGTCCCCTGGTGGGAAGTGGCCAGTAAAATGTTCAAAAACTGTAGGGTTTGTTCTACCGGAACAGCGGTCTGAAAAGCGCATAAAATGGCCAAGAAATGGGGAAACCCCCGTTTTGTCCCCGGGGGGGGGGACATGAACTTCGGTTCCCCTGGTCGGAAGTGGCCAGCAAGGTTTGCAAAATTGTAGGGTTTGTTCTACCGGAACAGTAAAATGGGCAAGATATGGGCAAATCCCCGTTTTGTCCCCGGGGGGGGGGAACAGGAAGTTCGTGTCCCCTGATTTGCGTTTCCCTATACATTGATTAAGACAAATAAACAAGTTTTGCTGAAAAACCCCCTTCCCGACCTCGGATTAAAAATCTGAGACCGAACATCGCATCTACACACCGACAGCAACCCACAACTGAATTTTCAGAGCTCAGGTGGTTTGGCAACAGCATCAATCTCAACCCCTCCCCGGCACATACCGGAAGGCGCCCTCAGCCGATGCTGTGGTTGCCCTGTTGAGGCAAGGGGCGGACGCAAACAACCTGAACGGTGATGGACTCTCCTCTCTCCACGTGGCTGCCAAGGATAACGTCACTGCCACGGTACACGCACTCCTAGCCGGCGGTGCTCAGCCAAACCTTCGCCAAGGCACGGTGATAACGTTAGTCTCACCGCTCTGCATATTGCCGTCTCCAACGAGCAAGCGGGTGTGGTTGACGCGCTCGTAGAGGCTGGTGCTGACATTGACGTTCAAGGAGGCGAAACGTGCGAGACGCCGTTGCATTTGGCGACCAAGCTGGGGTCATCCGAAGCAGTGGCCTCTCTCTTGAAGCTCGAAGCTGACGAGAACAAGCTGAATGGCGATCAGTACTCTGCTCTTCACCTGGCTGCCGAGAGCGGTAGCGCTGCCATCGTTCATGTACTTCTGGCCACAGGTGCTCAGCCAAATCTTCGTGGAGGCGAGGATGGGAAGACCGCGTTGGACCTGGCCGCTTTGGGTAGGCATGTCGAGGCTGCGACAGCTTTAGTCCAGCATCGAGCGAGCTTGAATGCGACGGACAAGCTTGGGCGTGCAGCCTGCGCTCTGCTGCCTCCAACAACCACGTGGCGGTCACCGATGTGCTTGCCACCGCAGGGGCTCGTGTCGATGCGAGGGACCAGCAGGGTTTGACGCCCCTGCATTCCAAATCGCATGAATGGTGCGCTGAAGCTATTGCGACGCTCATGAAGCACGGGGCCGGCGGCAACCACATCAACGCCGACGGGGAATCGCCTCTCCACCTTGCAGTACGAAGAAACGATGTCCCTGTTGCAACCGCCCTCTTGGTCGGGGGGGCGAATCCCAACCTTGACAGCCAGGGTGGCGCTTTTCCTCCGTTGTACCTGGCTACTATCATGGGATATCTAGATGTGTTAAGGGTGTTACTTCAGCACGGAGCGGACGTGAACCGATCCCGCACAGCTGGTGCTACCCTGTTGCACACAGCTGCCAACCACAAAGATGTCGGCGTAGTTGAAGCACTCATTGCTGCCGGAGCCGACCTGGAGGCGGAGGATACAAACGGCGGTACACCTCTTCATCAAGCTCTCCGCTCGGGATCCTCCGAAGTCGTCCAAGTCCTGTTGAAACACGGCGCCGATCAAACCAAGCGGACGTCGAGAAACCAAGGGCTCCTTCACGAGGCCGCCGAAGGAGGCAGCGTTTCCTGCGTGGAAGCACTTCTCGCCGGTGGTGCCAATATCGCTCTTCGTGACGAGTGAGGTGCACGGCGCTGCACGTGGCTGCGCTTCATTCCGGCCGGGTCGTGGAAAAGCTGCTCTATCACGGCGCTGACACGGAGTCTCGAGACGTAGGTAATCGCACCGCGCTGCACAAGGCCGCCATTGTCCATGACGGGTACCTCTTGATCAACGCCCTTGTTGACGGGGGTGCTGCCATCGAGGACCGGGATAACAAAGGTAGAACTCCCCTTCATCTCGCGTCTTCGTCGCACAGATTCGTGGAAATGAAGGTCCTTCTTCGAAGCGGCGCTGACATCCGTGCGAGAGACAAGAATGGACGCTCACCGCTACCCCTTGCGGTGGATGAAGGGTACGACGCCGCCGATGCGTGCTCGCCTGTGGACCTGCTATTGAGATGGGGGGCAGATGAATCCGCTAAAGACGACGGCGACCAAGACGACGACGACGACGACGACGACGATGGCCCAAACGTCGGCAACAGCCCGGCAGAGCCTTGGGAGTATCGCGTTGAGGTCACGCACACCACATACGCCGACGTGGCTCCCGTTCAAAAGCTTTTGGATGACGCCCAGAAGGACAGGACGTGGCGGCGACGTGGCTGGCTTGTCATGTGCCGTGCTTTCCCCGACAAGGTGCGGCTGAGAGCGGACAGCGGAGGATCGATCGCTTAACCGGGGAGAGATGTTCGGGTGCGAGGCGATGCAGCGGCAGGATCGGATGGTGTACTTGCCGTTACGAAGCACTGGCGGGCCGCTGGAGGCTTCAACGATGTGATCGCGAGGTCGTTGGGCTTCGAAGGAGGTGTTGTCCGGAACATCGTTGCGTTCCTGTGAGCCACGTGGGTGAGTCGCAAATGTGTTTGAACCGTCTTTGGAGAAATCTTTTTGCATCGGGTAGGTTCCGCTTAGTATGAGTCTTTACGTGTGCGTCCAAAGGGTGACATTCCTAACGCCCACCAGAACGTATACTCTTTTGTAGGCGTGTTCTCCGCTGCATACAGAGTAGACTTGTGGTCCAAATCTCACTTCGTTGTTTGCGCTTGAAAGAGTTTATCGTGTCGCTCTTGACTGTTGTCCGGATGATTGGGTTCTTTCGTTTGGTGCTGAAGGCGGAAAATACAGAGAGAAGGGAAACGTTCCCAGCGTCTGTTTGTTGTCGTGTGTGTTGCTACGGGAGACGAAGTTCGAGAGTCACCCGTGACACTTGTTCCAGTGCATGCCTTTTTTGGAGCATCGTTAGCCCTAGAAAACGGGTTGGATAATCGTTTTCCACCTTCCTCTTAACACTTTCTTCGAAGTATGCCCAAGAGGTGGCAGTCGAACCACCCCAGACATGGATTCTCCCTACCGTACATATGTTGCGTGCCCGATTTTGGAAATTGCTTGTTGGCTTGACTTTTTGTCTACTATTGTTCGGCAGCCGCTTCGGCGCAGGTAAACATCAGCTTTGGCGTGATGCCCAACCCTCCCGTCTGGTGTGCATCTCTTCCTGCATGAAACAAGCGAACAAATTGGGTGTGGTTTGCTTCATTTTTTCGGTTGCGTCCAGATTAGTCCACAGCAGTCGCACGCTCATATGTCCAGATGTAGTCGTGTGTCAATTTGGCGCTCGCGTTCTTCCATGCCTTTCGTTTCTTGTTGCCTTCGGCACATTCCTGGCACTCCACTATTGCTACCGTTCAACTCTGCTTGCGCGCCCGCCCTGCCCACTCTCCGACAGTCTCCGACTGCATCCGACACATCCTTTTGAGAGCCGAGTATGCTGATCAGCCGAGACGTGAGAACTGTCGCCGAGGACGCCGCCTGCTTGGAAAGTAGCTAAAGATAAGGGTTTTTGGTTCCGATATGCTTCTTCGTCTTGCTGTACCGGCCAGGGATAATGACTAGGAGCGGGGTGGTTTCGGGCTGCGCCTTGACGGAGTATACGGAGTATGTGTTGTGAGCTGTCCTGCTTTGTAATCGTGATAAGTTGCAGGATCCGGGTCGAGTAGAACTGTCATGATTGAATATACGCCAAATGTTGCGTGTTTCGCGATTCCACGACTGTAATATTGATTTTATCCCAGAAAAAAATCCAACATCAAAAGCAGGGTGAGCTAACTCTGTCTGGTCGGCATCTACATCCTTCATTCTGTCTCATTGAACCCAGGCCGTGAAAGCGATTGTTTCGTACACGGAACGGTCTGCACCACCCAGAAGTCAACCGTGTTTGGCCCTCAAGTTAGGCGAGGGCTTCAGACAACGGAGATTTTGTCCGCAACACATGACGGCGGCGGGGCACCCCTCAAAATAGACAGGAGAGATTTTTACCCGTTTTGTGCAAAATTGCCTAGACAAACGACCTTCCCAACAACGTCGACGCACGGTAGTGCTTCCGGAAGGCAAGCTGTGAAACGCAAAACCAAACGTGAAACATCGTAGGCTTAAGGACATCCCGTTCCTTGCACGGCTCTTATAGACTTGCTAGAACCCAGACGTACAAGACAGAGGGTTCTTGTGCTGCGTACATGCCGAGGCGCTCAGAAGCTCCAAGTGCTACAAAGACCTTCCTCGTCTAGTCGGGAGGTTGCGTCTCGCTCTAGGACGCGAAATTATGCCCGACACTTGCGGCCGTCGGGTTCAGCTCAAGGCAGTCGACGACGTACGCGGCGATTCAATCGCTCGGAGTCGATCAACTCAAGGGCACAAAGGACCGCGAGCCAGATCTAGTTGACATCGATGACGCCATCCAAGCCTGTATCGCTAGGCATCGTGGAAACTCCGTCTGACTTCACGACGTGTTTCGCCATCTCCGGCGGCGACACGTTTGGCCGAACGATGTCCGCCCTGCATTACACGCAGGACAACGAAGCAGCGAAGGCGTGAAGAAAGCGGAACAGAGGTCAATATCAGCGACAAAATTCGACCGCTGTGTTGGGATGCGGGGTGGGGGTAGGCAACGGACGATAACCCACAAGATAATGAAAAAACGAACTAGAACTGGTCGAGGGTAGGGTGTAGCGTGTCTCACGGCCCTCTCGATAGGTTGGCCACGGCATTGTAGCATCGTATTGTAGCGACATGGAGCTGCCGTCCCACCGTTTCTAGACACCACTAGACGGCAGCCTCCTTCAAAAGACGACAGTTGAGTCCGTGACCATGTCCACAACAACAAATGAAATTGACACAGTCGCGGAGTCCTCAACTCTGGGTGAGCGGAGAGTTCGGAGTGTGGTGGCCATGACCTGTCACCGGAGGCTAGCTGTTGCCTTTGGTGCGATGGCGAGAGGAATTCCAAGCGTGACCAAGCGAACTCAACCAAGCTAGGGTGATGCGGAGAGTGGGCGAGCCTTCGTGGACTCATTTTCTCAGCCTTCCAAAGATTCATCAACCATTCGCAGGTGTTCTGAATCACAAGAGAAACGAGCCCTTCGGAAGAGCCATGATCTATTATCACAGATCCCTCAGATCCTACCCTTTATGTGCGTGTGTTTGTGCTTCCTGAGTCTCCGTATCCTGACCCCAACTTAGCCCCCCTTTTTCTTTGCCGAAAGCTCAGCTTGTTGAAGTTGAGTTTTGGCGGGCATTCGTTATTCAACGTGTTGCGACTTCTCCTGAACTTTAGCGGTATGCATGGTATGTCACACGCCGTGTCGATTGTGATTTCGTCTACCGAGTCATTGTTTAGGCCGTATTTTAACGAAGTGCCAAAAATCAAAACAAAAAGTAGACAAACTAAAAATAAAAATCAAGCTCTGATTGGTCGAAACACTCATAACTCCTGACGAGGTCCTTTGATTTTATGGTCGGTCCTCTCTCTTGGAAGAAGTCCCCGAGGGACTTTTCTTATCAAAATCAAAAGCAAAGAGACAAGGAGTTCGAAGACTTGGAGCACCTGCCGCGAGGCCGCTGCAAAGCAAGTGTACGACACGACCTGCTGTACACTGCTCATAAGAGGGGCCATCGGCATCCTACCACCGAGACCATGGCCATACTTGTAGCCAGAAGAGTCTGCTCGCCGGCAAGCCCAAACCCGGGCCGGCTCGTCGGGTGCTCGATGAGATAATATCGATGGTGACGAGCGGTGAACGGACTGACGATCAAAACAGGGCTGCGCGGCTTTGTCGGGCTGTTCCGTGCGGGAAAGGGTATGTAGTTGCAACATTTTTCCTCCACACTCATGATACCCCAAGGCATCTAACCTTGTACTTTGGAATACGGTGGGTAGAACTACCTCCCGCCACGTGGCATTGTCGATGCTGTTACTTCCTCCTTCGCAAATTTATTGCTGGAAAACTAAACTGTGAGCAGACAATCGGCGCGAACTTGAACCAACCGCTCTTCTTTAGGGTCAAACAAAAGTTTTTTCCCGATACGCACGATCCCCCACGGTAGCAGACCTTGAGCTTGAAAAATGGAGCAGAGAGGTAACTCCCGCCGAGTGGCGTTGCTGTTGCTGTTGCTTCCTCCTTCGAAACGTATCTGTGGAAAACCCAACTGGTGGCACAATTAATCACCCGAACTTGAATTGACCGCTCGCGACCTTTGGCATTTTTGCTTCAACACGACCTTTGTTTTTCCGGCGCATTCGGCCCCTCGCGGCGCCAACCTTGGCATTGCCCAACAGCCCATGGTACCAGCTCCCCCCGGATACCGTTCTTGAGGCAAGTCGTTCCATATATTTGGCGAGATATCGGCTAGCTCGTGAACAGAAGAGCGTGAAACCTACCCTAGAAAAATCACCGCTTCACGGCTGGCGATTCCCCTGGCGCCAGGTCTTTTTATTTTTCGCCCCATCTGTCTCCTATCCACGTTAACATGGTCGACCCCCATTTTTCAGTGTTCCACGATAACGCATTTTAATTTTGATTTTCGACGCTTCGTTAATACATGGTCTTTTTCTGGCGGGTACGCGTACTCGATCGCAACACCGATGGACACACGGGATATCCAGCGAGCGCAGACATGTGAAAAGCATTAAAATCTTCATATGATCAGTTCTCATTAGGTTTGACCTGTGTTTTGACCTCAAGTCTCCAGCTACGGTAGCTTCGTGCAAGGCCTGCGGTGCTAACAACGTTGTCCTTGCCTCACTATAATAGGGTGCTATCTCTGCACCAGTTGGCCGAGGAATACTGCCTACTCAGGCGACCTTAAGTTTTGGTAACTTTGTACCCCTCTTGCTTCGCTTGCTCTTCGTTCGTGCAGTCGGCACGCGAACGGGTAAAACGAACAATGCTGAATTTGCAACCGATAAAGTCGCATTCCTTCTTTTTGGTACTACGTCGGTTTCGTCGGCCAACATGATACAGCAGTAGCACCATGCAGCTTCATCGCACATGTCGCAAACACGACCATGCAGCCTAAACCATTGCGCACACAGCCGCAGCGGGGACCCAGGGGAAGGCCAGTGCCTTCCTTGCATATCCTCCACCGAACGGGACGAGACACCAAACGAAATTCTTTACACTCAGGAAGCCCCATCAGATAGTTGCTGCCAGCGGTAACAGAGCAACTCACCCCATTACCCCCGCAGCCTGGAAGACCACGACAAACTCCCTCTCTGGGCGGTAGTCCTTGACCCGCCTCACGATCTGCCCGAGGTCGTCCTCTTCCCCCGCCTCCTGCCCCGCCGCCTTCATGCTCTCGAACTCCGTCAATGGCACGTACATGGAAGGAATGCCGCCGAACTTGTCCGTCTGCGGTTCATGTTGGGCGTCCACAGGCAGAAGCAACGGCGGCGTTAAGCAACACGTGTAAGTAAAAATACAACTCTCGTGACACCGCCCATCACGCGTTCCAAACCGATTCTGGCGCACGATTGTACTCCATTTTGAAAAACAAGCCATCGGTATGGAGGTAAATTGCTTTTTGCCTAGGCTTGACCCAACGCCAATCAAAGCCGGGGGACGCCGACTGGTGCTGTTTCTGCACACTGGTTGGTCAAGTCTATTACAGTACCACCAACCGCGTTGATCGTGTTCGCGTGGTTCATTTGTGGACCAGCGTTCAGCCAAATATTCTGTGTCGGAATTAGCAGCTTAAGTTCCAAGCCTCGTCAGAACAGTTCGCCAAACACACTCATCAACCGGGCATCCGACAACAGGAAGCGCCAAGAGGACCACAGTGAACAATCCGACGTAACGTCTGATTGCTGTAGCTGACCTCGTTAAGCTTGTCTTCCTTCCGAGCGTCGTCGTAGTTGGCAAAAATGGCCCCCCTGCCCATCTCCTGGTGGCCCTCCCAGCTCATGCTGCACAGGTACTGCCCGGTCCTCTTGATGTAGGCCTGCGAGTGTGTCGGGAATTTTCAGATTTGTGCCACATGACATACAGCGGTTCCAGAGATATGGTTGCTCAGCTACGAGCCCGAAGAACTTGAAGGTGAACGGTGTGCATCTCGTGCGGGGGGTTAACTCAATAGCAAATGGTATTGGAAATCAGAACGCCAGTAACGAACATGACGTTCGAAGCACGATTGTTCTTGCTTCACGGTAGATTTGCCCGACTCGTCGTTCACGTATTTACCCACGAGCCTCGGTAATGGTTAGGACGCCGCACCATATTGCAACGGAGTACAATAGAGACCTGCTCGGGTTCGCAGACACGCATGAGGCTTTGGAGTGGGTGATATGGCCTCCCTGGGTCCAGCCGAAAACATACGTATTGTTTCCTTACATTCTCTTTTGGCGATGCCGGGTTTTTCGCCTTTTTTCCGCTGTGTGCCCCGGACCATGTGTGACTGGTTTTCTCTGCATTCGATCTGTTAGCTCTGACAACACGCGTAGCAGGAGATCTACGGAGATCTACACCGTCGGGTGGTGTCGTGCTGACTCTGTGCACGTGTCTAAACAGCCACGGCTAAGAGAAAGCATGTACCCCAACTACTCTCGGCGCAGACCACCACGACGCACCTTGTACTCCTCCTCCCACGACCCCACCCCGCTAAGCCCCTCGCTTCTGGGGGCCTTGCCCCCTCCCACTTCCCCTTCCGTCGTCGCCGGGGCGGGAGTGGGGGGCTCGACGCTTTTACCGAAGCCCTTGGCTGCCATCACCCTTGCGGTCGCGGCTGTTTCCCTAGGTTATGACGGCGTGCAAGCGAGGCAGTCGGTGACTGAATGATGTCGGCAGTGCGGGATCCAACAGCCAAGGGGCTACGAGCAGAAAAAAAAATGCATCCAGAAAACCCTTGCCGTCACGGCTACAAAATCCGGCTAGGCCAAGGACGTGTCAAGGTGCGGCAATCCAGCTCGGCGAGAGAGGGGAGATCGGATCGAAGCGACTGGCGAAACGAGGAAATGCGACGCTGGAGGTTTCCATTCGAAAGGCACCTCTCACCTTTGGGCCAGCCCTGCTCTGGCAGGAGGGAGAAGGAACGCTTCGGCCAGGAAGGGGGCGCTCAGGCAGCAGGAAGCGATCAGCGCTCCCAGGATGGCGGCGGCGGTGGTGATGGTGGGCATTCTCGTCGATAACGATGACGCTGCCGTGTGTCTCCTAGAAACCACCCGGGCGGTTTTTCTAGTGCTCAACTCACGGCTGCTCTGTCGACAACGCCGGGTGTGGTTGGCGGCGCTTGTGTCTGTGAACTGGGGGAGTGGAAAGGTCCGCAGCGGGGACAGAGCGAGGATCGAACGGAGAGGCACACGGAGGAGAAAAAGGTTATTCAAGTCATATTGTTTCATCAGCACCAACGTCTGCCACCCTGGCGAAATTGAATCGAAATGGTAGACGGCACTACTGCTGTCTGTTGTCGGATAGATTCGGCCTTCCTCGAACTCTTCCGAGCGTCACGTCTGCTGCTGTTCCTCTAGGGAGAGCTGAATGGTACAAAGAATGTTGCCTTCATAACAAAATGGCAAGCACACGGCATTTCTCGTTCCAACAGACTTGAGGAGACGGGTTCAAACCTCCACGTAAAGGATTTCCACATTCCACATGACTTCCACCATCGGTTTCACGGCGTGTTATTACAACACGGACGGAACGCTGAACAGGTGACTCAACGGAGACCTCTTGTACCGGTGATGGGTGCATACAGGCAGGACGTCGGTAGGGTACTGCTGTAGATTACATTAGTGTTGTTCTTCAGCTTCCAACACTGCTGTATCCAACAATACCCCGCGGATCATCGCAGCAGTAGTAGCCCACCACTGAGCAGGTTACAAAGAGTACGATGGAACGTCCCCTCCAACACTAGTGGTATCATGGTACTGGAGAGCTATTCTATGTACACTCCTGCGAGGCGTAGATAAAGCCGGTTTGTTTACGTTCCCTGGTTTCAACGCTGGCTTGTCGCGAGCATGTGCAATACCAATCTACTGTCGGAGGAAGTGGGAAACAATCTCGTCATATGAAGTTGCGCATCACATTCGTTGCCGGTGTATTTGGAACGTAGCAAGGCAGACTTCTGTACGAGACACACGGCGGCGTACATGGCATGTACGGAAGGCCGTAGGAGGGAGGTGAACATGTGCACGAGTGCAAAGAAAACAGCGATCTCTGTTGGAGCTCTACCTTCATTGATCAAGGGGTGATCAGCGAAACTCAAGCACAGCCATGAGATTTCGGCATCCACACGACACACTCACCTCCATATGGATTCCTTGCTCCCAACACACGCTCTGTTGCTCCCTCCGCGCAGTCGCTCTGTGCCGCTCTTGCACTCTGTCTTCATATCTTCTACGGTGCCACCCCCCCCCCTAATCATCGTAGATTGTGGAGATCTTGTCACGGCTGCCCCCTCACACTTGCTGCTGCAGGCGTAAGTCTGCTGTACTGCGCCGGACTATACACCAACCACTACCCCCCCGGTCACCAAAGATGAAGCCGCTGTACCATGACAGAGCAGAGAGCATCGCGCTTACGTTTACGCAGAACCCTTTGGCTTCCCAGGCAAGCATCCACAGAGAGTGTGTGAGCTCGTGAAACAAGCACCTGGGTTTGAATTTTGAATCGCCTCTTTATTTTTGCCCAACTCGTTGCTTCATGTCATGGTCGTCGACAGCAGCAGGAAATGCTGGTGGCATGGGCACGTTAGCTGCGTGAACTGTGATTTTCCTACAGTAGGATCAAAAGCCGTCGCACTGCTGTTATTTTCGATGCCCTTGCGCATATGTAATTCGGCATACTATGTTGTAGCAGACCACGAGATTTCATATGTTTGCAGCATTGACGCGATGGGGGGGGTGGGGAAACGAAACAGAGAGGGCGAGGGAGAGAGAAGGAGCCTAGAGCCGTTATGCCGTACAGTATCTCCGTGGCACAGCAGTGGTGATCTCGCCTATGTACAGTAATCGTTGCGTACCTCGTCGTCCAACAACTACGTTTTGCTGCTGCTGTAGATGCAGTATAAGTCGAGCGCATGCAAACAGAACTGCCACTCTCCGAGAAGAAGAGCGGTCTGCGAGGACATCTTGGCGGTGAAACGAAAACAGTCAGAGCTGCGTGGAGGACAAGTGTAGAGGTGACGCAGTCATTGGTACACGTACGAAAGTTTGACAAGATGCAACCTGAGCGGAGTATCTTGCTGGTCGGTGTGGAGCAAGAAACCCCAAATACGGAGTCGTCCATAGCCACCTGCGGAGCTGAGGAGTGGGAAAACTTATGTACTGCTGTAGATATCCTCCTTTATCTCTTGAGTGCTGAACATTCTCTCGTTCCGAGACCTTTCCCCTTGTCATATATCAAGGAAGAAAACTGCTAGGCCCCGGTAGTGGGCCAAGACTACCACGACCTAAGTCCACCATCCAAAGAGGGAACCCTGTGTCCCTACAGCAGTAGCTGAGTGTTTGGAAAGTTTCCAGCCCGAAACAAGGCCCCAGGAACACTACTTTCTTCGGCCAATGAAGACGAGAGGTTGCTTCCGAGTTAAGCGGCCCTCCAGATGGTAAAATTGGAACATGTTTTTGGCACCTTGTGCCACAGGAAGTCAGAGGGCACGCGTGCTCGCGGAGGGGGGGGGGGGTCCGTCACCCGTGGGACGTAGTTACCTGCAGGCCCAGCCGAGGGGTTTCCGCACAATGTTTTAATTCCCTAACCCCAGTGATGAGGCGCGAACGTCCCTCCCACCCGCCGGAGTCATAGATTCTCAAAATCTGCATCATGGACGGAAAATTTCCCATCAGCAAGTTATATCCACTACACATACTCGTACTCACGGCTGCTGTCCTCCGTTGTGCATCGACTGGATTTTGTTTTTCTTGGTCACGTTGTTCCCAGGCAGAGGACCACAACAACAGCAGTAGCGATAGCGGCACAGCACTCGCGCCCCCGATGTTCGGCGAGGACAGCATGCGGGAGTGCCCTCTCGAAAGCTCCATCCTCGGGTCCATCATTCCCGCCCTGGACCCCGATCCCCCGCAACCTTTCCGCAAGCGCAAGAACACTTCCTTCGCCGACGACGCGGCTCTCCCCGAGGAGCCGGGATCGAAACTCCCCCTATCGACCGGCAGACCAGGCGCCGCAGAGGCTGCGGGGAGGGGTCGACGGGATCGGGCAGGGGGTGACGGCGGAGTGTCAGTGACAGGGGTAGGGGGGAGTGGGGGGGGGCTTGGTGGGGGCACTGCTCTGGATCAGAAACACGAGGCGGATTCAACCGTCGTTAGAACGAGGAAGCCTAGGGTTAAGCATGGACTGAGAGTTCTCGTGCGGGGCACATGCAGGTGTTGTTTTCTGTATGCATACGTGTATTGCTTGACAATGTTGATATGTTGGCCGTTTCTTGTCTTAATTCGTAAGCACCTGTGTGGGGGTGCAATAAACAGCAGTGTGATTCAAGCGGTATAAATAGTGGAGACATGTACACGTTCATTTCATCCCCATTGTGGGTTGTGCCCCCTCGTTTTTCAAATTGTGTGGAACAGCAGTAGTTTTTGCTCTGTTCCTTGTCGTTCTATGTGATGCCGTGCGTCAGACACGGAGCGGTGCCGTAGGTCCTTGGAATCCGACTGGGTAGGACGTGGACATATGTTTCGAGGACGCCATTCGGCTTCGCAACACGCACTTTTGGTCCGCCCTCTATGTTGCACCATCGTTCTGAGAAGGTGCGGTAAAACGACGATTTTGTGGGACTATTGCCACCGTGCGGCCATGGCGGGTCACCGTGTGGTTCTGGTTTGTCTCAAGACCGCCAACGACAGCGAAGACCTCTCGAACCTGCCTCGCTCCATGAGGGCCGGTGGTAAGGAGTTTTAGTCCGCCGTCCCTCCCGTTCTCGTGCACGCAGTAAAGCATGTGTAGTTGTCAATGTGGTGAGCCATTTTCTGAAAGCAGCAGCAGCAGCAGCAGCAGCAGCAGGCTGTGGTGTTGTTGATTTGTTCCGAACGCCAACCTGGACTTGAGCTTCAGAGTTGTTTCTGATGCCTGATTCTGGTAGTAGTTGAGCAGGCCCACCCAGGACACGACGGAGTGCGGCGCTCGCTATTTGTCCTAGCATGTTTGCCTCTCCTCCCTCGCTCTTTACGTTTCACACTTACTTCCCGATGGACGACAACTTTTTTTCTGGATACATCGGTGTTTCTGTGTAATTTCACATGACATGTTGTGTGTGTGCCAACAAGTGTTACATTGTAGAGCCTTTGTCTTTGCTATCAGGCTTGTGGCCGCAGGAGAAGCCTCTCTCAGTTGCTCTTTAGGTCAAGGCAACGATACAACCCATGTCAGCAGCAACATCAACAGCAACAGCAACAGTGTCAACACAACCATAGCAGTACGTCGACACATGCAAACGGCACTCTTGTATTGATTTTTTTCCATGGGTGTTTGGAAGATAGACTAAAGGTATGCACCCCACACCAGTTGCCGTCGAAGTAAGTTTCATGTGAGACGAGGTGCAATTGCCTGTAAACGATTGCAGTGCCTTGCACACGCTCTGTCAATTGTGTTTTCGGCTAATGTCTTTTTTTCATCTCAAGGGAAGTACGCAAGCGAAAGCACCCATGCTTCCTCTCAGTGTCATCCACACTCAGCACTTTGTGTGTGTGTTGAGCAAGATGCCTCTTTCGTTTCGTGTTTATTCCGCCGCTTCTACTCCGCCGCTTTTTCCAGGTGAGAGTGACGAGCTGCGAGGGTGGGAGGCGATCGCCCTCGGCAGGATCGGCATCAAGTATGTCCGCTCTCGAGACGACCTCGCCTGGTACCTAGCCAGCCTGCACACGCTCAAGAAGAGCCAGTGGCCGACGGTGATCGCAGGCGAGCTTTTTTTGCTCACACGAATCTTAATATTGCTGACACTTGTGCTGTGTGCATGTGTCTACTTTGAAGGTCTGTCGTAGTCGACGGCAGCCGTTGAAAAAGTAACGAAAATAACGGCTACAACGCCGCCGGTCCTGTTTAGTTTGGATTCTTGCTATCATTGGATGCCTAGTACGTGTCATGGGTCATCCGACCCGGCGTCTCCGCGCAGCGCAACAGTTTTCACCAAGTCCGACCAATGTCGCCGCCGATCCCGGTCCGCTGAAAACAATGGTTCGCGTCCTCCCTACCTTTTTCAGTCGATGATATGGACAAAATCATCGAGACATCGGGGAGCGGCGACGGGGGCGGCGGCGGTGGTGGTGGCGGAGGAGGAGGAGGAGCAGCGTTGAGAATACTGGCGCTGCTTCAGGACACAGCTGAATTCTTCGACAAGTCGAGAGCCGAAGCTGCTGCCGCCGCCGCTGCTGCCGCTCGCGGTTCAACCGCGGAAGGTACTCCGAACAGAACAACGGGAGGAACTCCGAACAAAGCAACCGCCGCCACCCCTCAACCGGCAGATAGGGGGAGTGGTAGCGGCGGCAACACCTCATCGCCCCAATCCCAACCATCGGGCAGCTTAAGGATCGTGGGTGGAGAGGGAGAAAGGTTTGCTTGGACGCCAGGCGAAGGGAGTCGGGCAGCGGAGGGAGCGAGACCGAAAGGAGGTGGGTGTGACGACGTAACGGGCGAGGCGGCGGCTGTGCGCGTGGTGAGCACCTGCTCGACGTCAGACCGGGGGATGCTGGCGCTTTATGGACGGTAAGTCAAACCAGGCAAACACCAACTCTTGATAACCAATCTCTTTCTTTGTCCTCGGTTTTGCCAATTTTCCCCAAACGTGAACGCCGGTACGGCACCTCCGTGGAACTAATCTGTGCGTTGCGGCTTGCGATGCGCACCATTTACTTTTATTTAGGCGGAATCGTTGCTGCGGTGGAGGCAGAGCCCCGTCGGTCACTTGGCTTTCGTGTCTTTGTTTTCCATGACCCTGTGGCCGTGGCTTACAACAGATCCCCTGTCCCTCCCACCCAAGCGTGCTGGCAATGCTGCGGTGCTTCGATCGATCAATCCGAACTTCGGTCTACGTGGTTGTAAGCTTGTCCGACCGTTCCATTTGACACCGCCGCCGCCGCACACGCTGAAGCCCCCTCACCCGGATCGCGTGCTCGCCTCACCCCTACCCACTCCCATCTCACCTCCCCTTCCCCCCGGCACGACACGAATTCTATCCAACCCCGCTGGGTTGGAATCGGAAAAAGCTTCGTCCACGCGGTTGCGAGGGTGCAAAATACGACCGGGCCGGACTGCTTCTCGTTGAGGATCGACCCCGGCATCGGCACAGCGCCTGCCCCTTACCCTTACCCTCCTCGTCGCCCTGCGACCGCATCGCCGCCCCACGGGTCTGGAGGGTTCGCCCCGGGATTCACGCCATGGGACGGCGGTGGTAGCGGTGGTAGCGGTGGTGGTGGTGGTTGTGGTGCTTCACATGAGGAAGTGGTGGAGTACGTGCGGTCCCAGAGAAATGGGTCGTTTGCTTTGTTCTGAGTGAAGGTGGAGCTATGTAGCGATTCGTCTAGATTGGTCCCTGGCACTATGCACAGCGGTGTTGATTGCGGCAGCGAGTTTTGATGGCCGTTTCGAATAACTTGATGATAGTGGCTGGTGTTGGCTGTACCGCGAAGCACGGCCGGCTATCTCAGGGATGAGCTGTCTGCTTCATTCTGAGTGAATACGGGGAATGTTCTTCAATGAGAAGAGACCGTGCCGACAACCTTTAAGGTCGGCACAGAAACTGCGGGCATATCACGTATCGCTAATTACGTTGCTGCTCCATTTTTTCTGTGTGCACTTGAAAAAGATGCTACTTCGTTCTTTTATGTCGTATGACGCACAGATTGTGAGCGACCATCCCGAGTCTTGCGACCCCGCTCCATGGTGTTTATCCGTTCTCTCCAACCCACTTTGCAACACAATGCGCAGACCATGGGATGGGCTCTTGCGCACAGCGGTGTATCCCGACCTTTTTCTCTCGGGGAGAGGAGATTGATCGTGGCTATCTACATATCTACTACCAGCTCCATCAGGTCGTTAAGGAACAATGTCGCTCCTCTGCGGTTATGTGTGAGAGAGAACACACATGGATCCCCAAGTTCAAGGTTCTATACCTACCGTAAGTAAGACAAGGCGCCTGTCTGTCCTTCCATCGAACCGAAAGCAACCGCCTAATGGTCGCCCCGGTGGTCTAGCTGGTATCCTCGAAACCTGCTAGAGTTCAGGTCAGGGGTTCGAATCCCGGCGGAAGCGAGCTTTTCTTGCAAAGTGAGTTTTTCTCTTGCTTCCGCTCCTGGCCTAGTGGATAGCGCTAGTTCGTGTGTACACAGAGGGAAGAGAGTGCTGAACTCTGCTCGCGTTAAAAATCGAAGGCAAAGTACCGCAGGAGGGGACGGTAGAGAGGGGAGGGGATCTTCTGTGTGACCACGGGTTGGAGTAAACGGCACCAGTGCTGTGAGCGCTGATTTGAAGTGGAGACAAAAAAAAAGTATAGATCAGGTGGGCAGCGGACGAAGCAACAAGTCTGCGTGAAGAACAAGATGCAAGGCGTAGATGGGGGGCTCGTTGGTTGGGTTACTCCAGCCTGCATGATGGGCGGCAAGGCGCAACACAACCGAGCAGGGCGTACGGCCGTTGCTACTGCTGTCAAGAGCCTTTGCATTCGTGCAGTTCACGTAGTTTCCCACCCCTACCGGTGGTTCAGGAGAAAGGGACGCCCTCTCATCTACTGGTGTGGATCAGCACTACATAAACCCATGTCAACCACGACATCCGATCGATGAATGTGGCTATGGAATCCATCGATACCCTGCATGCAGTACGGCGGGGCTCCAGCTCAAGAGCATCTGTTACGGTTACAAAGTTTACGGCGACAAGGAGTTGCACCCTTCGGAATTAGCGTTGTTCCCCCTAGGGTGTTGTGGACAGTTAGTTCCGTACATTTGCGGGACCCCTTGTCTCGGGCTTCGTGCTGCCCACGAAGCCCACAACCTTGTTCACCATTCCAGTTCTCAGCAATAATCAAAGTGCAAACCGTATCCACGATCGGAGACCTTCTCCACGCTTCACAAGCCTCCTTCTAGGCTTTCTCTACCGCTGTTCAAGCGCACATCTTTTGAACTCGGTACTGATCGAGAGGCTGCCACCATCAGGTCGGTAGCTTTTGGTCATCTTTCCTGAAAACGTGACTTCCCTCTCATACATATAATCAAGGCTTGCGGCCACGAACTGCCACAAGCCCATCCCTAGCGAGATTCAAGTCACGGGATCCAACCCAAATCTTAGCCTCTCTTTCCGTTTCATGGTGTCCAATCCGAGAATCGAACTCGGGTTTCCATCCTCATTGCTAGTGACACATGGGAAGAACAACTTGCGACGCTGACGCTCGTCCTCACCCGTCACTTTGCTGCCGGCCTGTCGGTGAACTTTGCTAAATGCATCTTTGGTGCCGCGTCCCATGAGTCCCTTGGCATGATCATCGACAACACGGGTTTGTACCCCGCTCCGTCTAAGCTAGTCGCGATTGCTCGCATGCCTCACCCACACACGGTAGGAGTTGCGCACGTTATGGGTTTGACCGGCTACCTCCGACAGTTTGTACCCAACTACAGTCTGACGGCAGCACCGCTCACCAATATCTTGCGCAACAAAGCTTTTGCCTCGAAACGTGCACGCAAGCTCCCCATCCCTTGGACCACTGCAGAGGAAGACGCTTTCCAATCGTTGCGAGGGACGTTGGCGTCGCCGACGGTGCTCGCCTTTCCGGACCTTGAGCGTCCCTTTGAGCTCCACACCGACGCCAGCTCGCTAGGCGTAGGGGCCTCTCTCATGCAGACGATCGAACGGGTGTCGAGAGCAGTAGCGTTTGCGAGCATCGCGGACAGACGCTAGACGGGGCCCTACCGAGAGGGAGTGCATGGGTGTGTTGTGGTCAGTAGACCACTTTCGTCCTTACCTCGCTGGTAGACAGTTCACACTGGTGACTGATTGCTCTGCCCTGACGTGGTTGTTTCGAAGTCGAGAGTTCTGCCCAAAGTTGCACGGGTGGGCGTTACAGCTCATGGAGTACGACATGGTGTTGGAATGGAAGGCGGGCGTGGAGCATGTGGTGCCAGACGCGCTTTCGCGACTCCCGGTTGCAGGAACTGCTGAGGTGGACGTCGATGACTCCTTTCGGGACGATTTGTGGTCCGCGGTAGAGGGCGCATCAGTCGAGGATCTAGGCCCAGAGTTGGACGGTGTGAGGTTGACCGATCTAGACCCTGCACAGACAGCTCAGACGGAAGATGCGGTAGCCCACGTTCCTCCGCCACCCCCGGGCCAAGGGACCGTTGACTCTAACCTTTTCGCCCTTCGAGCGTTGCCCTTTGCGATGTGCGCGGTGTTAGATGCTGAGCCCAGGGAACTCCGCCGCAGCGGCAGGACTCGCACGCCATCCGTACGCCTGCAGCCCATCGGAGACGTGCAGCTGCCACCGGTAGGAAAGACGGGGATTCCACAGGACGAGCAAGTGGCTGGCCCCACACCTGTCAATGCCGTGCCGCCCGCACCCCCGCTTCCAGCGCTACCGCCGTCGCCCGTTCAGCGTAGCCACGACGACATGGGTGAAGTGCTCGCGGCACGGAGGGAGGTACCGAGGTCGTCGCTAGGACCAGACGTTCGTGGGACGTCAGCCATCGACCGGGCGGCACAGGTTGTCACCAAGCCATCCATCCTCGCACAACGGCAACGGGACGAAACCCTTTTGGGCCAGGTTCGCAAGAGTTTGAGTGAGAATGCGAACACGGGCCAGGAGGGAAGTGTGGATAAGCGGTACGATATAGGCGCTGACGATGTGATCCGGCACGACGATGGCAAGGGTAGGAAATTGCCAGCTTTTCCCGATTCCATGATAGCCGGTATCATCGCCTTGGTACACATGATGCATGGTCATGCGGGGATTGGGGCAACCTTATCACTGCTCAACATCATTTCCACTGGCCAACGATGACACACGACACCCGGCAGTACGTGTTATCATGCAGCTGTCGTAGGCGCAAGAGACCGCAGAGCAGACGTGTAGCCATGATGCCAGGTAGGCCGCTAGAACCGTGGGACGAACTGCAGATGGACATTCTCAAAATCAACACGCCTTCACTCACTGGAAGCAACTACATCCTGCTCGTGGTAGATCGCGCATCTAAGTTCCCTTTCGGCTTCCCGTTAGAGACCAAGCAGGCTGTGGGTGTAGCTTGAGTGCTGGTGGAGCTACGTCTGACGTTCGGTGTCCCAAGAACCATTCGCTGTGATGGGGGTTCAGAGTTCGGAGCAGAGGTGGTGAAGTATCTGTGCAAGTGGTTGCGTGCAGATATCGTGTTCGGTGCTGCGGATCACCCACGGGGCCAAGGTTCAGTCGAGAGGCTGGGGGTATGGTTGCAAGAACTACTAGCAGACCTGTGTAGGTCATGCCCCGACAGGTGGGATGAGTATGTGTCCCCGTCGATTCGGATCAAGCGTACGCTTCCTGACACCGCGCTCCCCTTTCACATGGCTCCCTTCGAGCTTCTGTTTGGCCGCACGCCCCGAACGACGTTGGACTCGTTAGTGCCCCTCACAGACGAGACAGGTACGGAGGGAGGGCTAGACAACTTCGTAGAGCGACGCAAGCAGAACCTCCGCGAAGTTCGCATGGCGTTGGAGAGGCGGCAAGAGTTGCGGGTAGCGGCGCGTGCGAAGGCTAACGCGACGATCGAGAAGTCGTCAGCCGGAGTGGCAGTTGCGAGAAACAGCTTGGTGCTGGTCCGCGAGACGGAGAGCAGGAGGCATCGTGATCGCCGAGGAAGGAAGTTCCAACACGACCTGTACACCGGGCCCTGGAAAGTGACAGACGTCATCCAACCGTGCCTCAGTGAAGAAGTCAGCTTGCATGGTAAAAGGAAACGCAGCCGAAGAGTGTCTACCGCCGATGTGAAGCCTTTCCATCTCAGACCTCCCCCACTCAGACATTCCATCGCTGACGAATTTGCGACGTATGCTTGAGGACCCGACTTTAAACTCCCTTCTGGAGCCGCTGAGCTATTGGAGTTCGTCTCGATTGCCGACTGTCGTAGAAGTCGATCGGGCACTCGAGTGGTTTGGGAGTACAAAGGGAAGTCGGGCAGTCGAGCAGTGTCAGAATGCTTGTCAGAGGATGTCATGCTGCGGAGGTTCACCCCCCTTCAGCTTGATGGTTTCGTCGCTGTTTGGCACATGTACCACCCCCAGCAAGCGAACGATCTTCCGCCCGTCCCAGTCAAGCCCCGTGCCCCGCTGTCACGTGCCGAAGTCTTGAAGCTGTTTCCGATAGGTTTTACCTTCCAGAAAGAACAAGACGGAGGAGTGAACCTACAAGGCCAGGTGTTCGACTTCCTCCACCCGTACTGGCGCGTGCGTTACAGCGACCAGAACTGGGAGGAGCTCTCCCGTCGAGAGCTTGAGCGGCTTTCAAGATGACGTTTGCTTTATGGCGCTGCACAACTCGGAGGCGGCGCTGTGCGTTCATGATGTAGGAACAGGGCTGCCGTCTGCAGATGGCTTACTACCACCCGTCCACGAATCGGCAACCCCCGGATGAATTGGCTTCTGCATGGGTGTTTATTTATTTTATAGTCGTTTTCTAGGTAGCTCTAGACACACGTGCATTTCTTGGGTATCGTAGAGGTAGACCGATGGTCGCGGCCTTTGCCGGTAGTTTTACCATGCCTGCATGAGCGTCGGTGCGCTTCCCACTTTAGATAAAATTGATCAGGTATCGCTGCATAGTCTGAGGAGTGTGTTTCGTGGAGTGTGTATCGTACAATAAGCGACTTATCCATGGGTGTGAAATGTTGCTGTCTTGGATGTTTACTTAGTACAAGGAATAGAGTCTTCCCGTAGCTTGAGCACGTTGCTCTGCTCCGTCTGGATGTCGATATTCGAGTGATCCAGTTTCATTTAGGGAGATATCCGTGAGACTGGTTGTTATATAGTGTTGGGTGTCCCGAGTTGTATGCAAGAGTGCTGAGTACCGTACCCTTTGTTGGAACACGGCATCGTTTTGCCGTGCGACGTGTTTTAGATGCTTGCAGAGTACCCTTGCGGGACGTGTGATACCGTTTGGCGGTGCGTTTTGGTGTTGTAGGAGCTTTGGGCGATGGGATTTCCCTGGATGGCCAGGTCTTTCCCGCGCTGTAGATGAGGGTCGGGCTAGCCACTACAGTGAATTCACCAAGCAAGGGACGGTTATGTAATAAGAGTATTTTACGTCCGCGTGTTTTCGGTCGCTAGCCTGAATTCTTTGGCCCTCGGGATGGGGGCGAAGGGTTTCTCCCAGACACCGGGTTTTTCCTTCGCGCAAGTCCATGTCGGGCATGTTCAACGCGCAGTGAGAATGTCGAGACGAGCGGTTTTTATGTAGTTTTTTTTGCTGTCACCTCTCGATGTATTCGGTTGAACTTTAACTTTCGGTCCAACTTATAGGCATCGCATGGTAGTTTTCACGAGGAAGTGCGTCACTTTGCGGTGTCCGCAATTCCCGTTACCGTTTAGCATGTGACAGCTGACAAATAGCTGTTCATGTTAACGGGGGATGTTACGGTTACATGGTTTACGGTTACAAGAAGTTGCACCCATCGAGATTAGCGTTGTTCCCCTAGGGTGGTGTGGACAGTTAGTTCCGTACATTTGCGGGACCCCTTGTCTCGGGCTTCGTGCTGCCCACGAAGCCCACAACCTTGTTTAGCATTCCAGTGCTCAGCAATAATCAAAGTGCAAACCGTTTCCACGATCGGAGACCTTCTCCACGCTTCACAAGCCTCCTTCTAGGCTTTCTCTACCGCTGTTCAAGCGCACATCTTTTGAACTCGGTACTGATCGAGAGGCTGCCACCATCATGTCGGTAGCTTTTGGTCATCTTTCCTGAAAACGTGACTTCCCTCTCATAGATCTACATATAATCAAGGCTTGCGGCCACGAACTGCCACAAGCCCGTACCGAGCGAGATTTAAGTCACGGAATCCAACCCAAATCTTAGCCTCTCTTTCCGTCTCACATCCACAGCAGTACTTGTATACTGTGCAGCATTCGATCCCAACCAGCTAAATCAGCTCGTGTACTGTGTCCGACGAGTACCCGCTTCGCACCGCCGCGGCTTCGGCCCGTACATCGGAGTCGGAACGAATTTGACGTTTGCTTGAGGGAGTTGGCCGACAACGTCCGTCCGAGCGTGCTCGACTCATCGCCTCCCCAGAATTGCCCTTCGTCTATTGTCACGTAAACTTGCGTTCCGCCTACAGCACTCTCTGGCGAGATGAACGCTCCCAACAGGCGTGCTGACCGCCTTTACCAGCACCTTGGATACGGCTCCCTGTAGACTATCCACCTTGAGCGGGATACGAGTAGAATCGCAGCGTCATCACCCGCAACCGACGCCTTGGCTTCCTTGCCCAGCGCAACCCTTAAAACGCGTGAGTGGCCCTGCTGCTGGCCGAGAGCCGCTTCAGGGAGAGGGAAAAGACAGCATGTAGCACAAGCATGTAAGACGTGTCGTCGAAGATCTCCGAGATCTACGATCATGACGGGGGCTCCGCGACAGACAGCTGCTGAACGTCGTGCTGATCGCGTTGCTCCACACGACCCAACAGCCAGGCCATCCCGTTGATTGGGAATGGGGCGTGGGCAACTGAAGTACAGGAAAAGAGGAGGGAAAGGGGTCGGGGGTACATCGCGGGGTGGACAGGCTGCAAGAGGTCGCGGCAGTTCGAGTGGCAGCAGTGAAAGCACAGGTGCAACAAATTTGAATTTCACGTCACATCAGTACATCAATCCGTGGCACTGCTACAATTACTATGCACACAAGCAACAATAAAGAGTACAGCAGTAGTGCAAGTGTAAGGCTATGAGAGAGTCTGAATTTGCCTGCAATATCACCCCATCGCTATTCACAGGATGTTATGAATCTCAGGAGAGAGGTTCGGTGAGCTATTATTGTCTGAGTTGTGTTGACTAGCACTCCCCAGTGCATGTTTTACTTGAGTTTAGTACCTACCTCTAAGCAGGGCGGGCGCGGATTCTTCCATCTGAGCCTGCTGTTTGGCGTCTAAAGTTGGCGATGCGCCGTTCGCTACTTCGCGTGCAAACAACCAGGCGACGTCACAGTTTACGCAAGCACCAGATTGTACGGGAGTAACAATTAATTATGTAGGTACCAAAGAGACAAACGTGCAAAAGTATCTACACCGAGCCCCACTACCGTAAGAGAGGAACATCAATCTCTCGAGTAGCGGGAGGTGCCAAATCCGAGTCTGTGGGAGGAGGCCGCCACCGACTCTATTGAGTGGGTGCCTCTGTCGCTGTTGTCTCCATGTAAATGCCGGACTTCGCTCGGTGAACGCTGCGGTACCGACAGCTCGTTCCCCTCTATCTTGCCTGTAGATAAGCTGTAGACGATCGTATATCACGCGCCACGCCCCCCGGCTATGTAACGCTTCCTTGTCATATCTGTTTGGACACACCCTCCGGTCCATATCATCTGGCCAACGCCCCCCCCCCCCCCCCCCCCCCCCCCCCCCCCCCCCCCCCCCCCCCC
>CACKRE030005232.1:81718-99344 GCA_902602495.3 Ectocarpus sp. CCAP 1310/34
TTTCTTGCGATGAAACACACGACATACATAAAGGTCTTGCAGGACTGAAACACACCCACATCAGGGACGGAAATAACACCCACACCTTTTTCGGTGCGTCATAGGGCAACTCCAACGCAACAATCACGTATACAGTGCGCCCTTGGGCAGGCAGGTGGGCGGGCGGGGACAGGATTGGAACGGGAAACTAGAGGAAGGGCATGAATTGATGGGATGGATTTTGTACACACGAAAAGGGGGGACAAAATCTGGGGTCGCCCCTCTCCTCCCTTCTTCCCCTCCCTCGCTCCCCGGTCCTTCACACGCAGAATACACCAGATGCTGTACGGTCTCTGTAAGCAGCGTCAACAGGATAAACCTAGATATACCCAACACCTGCATGGACATGTAGTAACAACGTCCATTGTTTCTCCCCAAAAGTACGAAAACACATACACGCATACGTAGTCCCCCCCGCCCTCAAGCTGGCGATGGAGTTCACCTCACAACAAGGGCACCCCCCGCCGTGCCTCTTCCTGGTACAGACTGTTTCCGCACACCAATTTGGCTGCTTGCTGCTACTTCGTTCGCCTACTAAAAAAAAACAATATCATGTCATCGTGTCATCACGCATAACCGGTGGAGCGAGCGGCAGCGACTCGAGTTCGACCCACCAGCCCATCTGTTGCGGCGTCCGCGCGTTGACGTGAGCCCGTTTTCAACCAACACCTGCCTGCGGGCTCCATGACAACTCCCCCAGCACCGCCCGCGCCCGTTCCCTCTGCCCCAACCAAATTTCGGACGACGAAAAGCATCACCTCAAGGCCGCCTTATCACAACAAAAAGTACGCTAGAGGGAGAAGACGCAAACGTAAGACAAGGCTTGAGGGGGGGCGGGCTCTTGAAGCTACCACCACCATACTTACGGCAAGTAGTCTTCCTCACTGGGCTTGTCTCCCAGGACGGGAGAACTCGTAGACGTAAAAGAAGCACAAACTTCATGTTTTCTTCGCCCGGGCACGGAGTTGAGGGCTAAAAAAAACAAAGGTTTCACAACCAAGACAACCTAACAAAACTAGAAACGACAAAGAAGGGTTGACGCGACAAGCACATATTGCCCCGTCGACCAGAAAAAAACAGAGTTAACAATTGTACCCCACCGCTCGTACGTAATAAATGTACAAAAACATCTCCATATGCAATCGAAAAATGAAATTGGTTCCCCCCTCCCTTCTTCTCTGTAGACAATAAACATCATTCTCGTTTCGGCGCATGGCGTATCTCTCGCCATCTCTTAAGCACGGTACAGCGTCCACGATTGCGTAGTGTTAAATACATTTATTATTATTTTGCCAAGAAGGCAGAACAAAACGGCATGTATCCCCCCTAACGTTGTTTCTTCGTCACGTGCATATGCGTAGCAGCTGGATACAGTTGTGAAAACCCGCAAAAAAAATCAAGGCGAAAACCAACAACAGCAGGGGCAGCGAGCGAGGCAACCAACCAAGCCAAGCCGCGTCTCTGCGAAAAGTACGACACAAGCACGACAAGCGCTTGCAACCCCCCCCGCCCCCCCCCGGGCAATCAATACCTCGCCGCTTAGGCAAACACCGTATCGTCTAGTTCCAGCCGCATCGTTGACATGAAAGGTTTCCCGCCGACAAGCCGTGAGTATCCACTGACCACTACCACGTGAGGTTTCTCTACCCCCAAAAAATATTCTTCTGCAACACCCTAGTATTTTCTGGGAACCAAGTCGCGGGGTTCAACAGCACGATAGATATCATATCGACTGGACCCCTCAATGTTGGTAAAAACTGCATCATCATCCATCGAAAGACACACCCTAATCAAATCATTTTAAGCCCTAGACTACTCATCATCCAGCCACGGAAAGTACGAACAATACATTTTTGGGGAGGAATTTTTTTTTCGCCAAATTCATCATCCCTGCCCTCCCCCCCCCCCCAAGCATTCAGGTGTTCCTCATCGACGTGTCGGATGGATGCATATAATCTGCTCGCTTTCCCAGCCTGGCTGCGTGCGCTATCGAACACAGACCCACAGCAGCAGCAGCACGAACACGAACACACAACAGGCGGAGCATGAGCATGCTTGCATCTCGCACCCCCCTCCCCCCACTTCGCCTCCCCGTCCGGATCGGAAACACTCCTTTCTTTCCCCCAAAATACACGAAAAACACAAACAAACGCACCTCGCCCTGCCAGGCACGACTTCTCGTGCGCGCTACACACCCATGCGAGTGAGGGGAAGTCCAACCCCTGATATAGAAACGCCAACGTGTAGAGAAGAAAGCAGAACGACACGAACAGCACGCGGTGGACGTGCTCGTGATGGGTGTCCCCGCCTCTTTCACCCGGCCCCGGTTGTTGGAGAACACAGGTATCAGGCGCGTCAATGTCGATTTTGTCAAAAACCTGGACAAGCGGAGAAAAAAATAAATCCGGCGGGCGGGGACACATGGCACACCGATTGGGTGGAGGTGGAAGGAGGTTCAGGAGCAGCCACGACATGCGAAGAGCGAAAGGGAGTGGGATTCTTGAGGTGGATAATAATTAGGGTGACAGACAGAAACAGATCCGAGCGCTGCATGCACTGCTTCCGCCGCCGGTAGAATCATGCTTCGGTTAGACAGACACTGCAACTGAACGATCACCGGGAGCGAACAAGGAACAAACACAAAACAAGGGCCCTCCGGGAAACGTTCATACACGGGGTTCGCGTGTTGTGTCGAAGAAATAGGTATTGTTGAAGGTGTTTCGGGGCAAAAACAGAACAACGCCAGGTTTTTTACTTTCTCCGTCACATTCGAACGATAGCAAGAGGGGACCGGCGTGGACAAAGCAACAAAGACGAAAGCCGCATGCTCTCTTCCAGCAAGCAGCGCTACCTACACAGGCGTCATCACGAACCAAGTCCTACATGCGACTGGAGGTTGCAACGTGACCTCGCCCGAAAAAAACCAAAGCCAAATCCTAGCAGGACCAACAAACATTATTTAGCTGCTGTCCCGCACGTGCACAATGCAAGCGTTCCGTGTGGTTTCCTCGTCCTAGCCTACCTTTTTCGCACTCAAACGTGTATATCAGCCATGAAGTCGGTGTGTATCCTAGAACCCCCATGCCCGCATCGTCGCCTTTCCTTCCCTCTCTCACCTCAACACCACGTAGGCAGGAAGGGTTTCTTCCTACGAAGCCGCCGCCATGTTGCCCCCCGTGGTCCTAACCCGGATCAGGTACTCCGCGAGCTGCACCTCCTCGGCGGTGCCGGTGATCTTGACCGTCTTGAGGGAGTTGGGGCCCGCGGTCCCGCCGCCGCCGCCGCCGCCCGCCGCCAGGCCACCGCTTACTTGCCCGACGGCGGAAGCGAGGGACGGAGAAACGCCGTTGCCGCCGCCGCCGCCGCCGCTCATCGTGGTACCCAGACCCAGGCGCGAGACCCCGCCGGTCACCGCCGCAATAGCACCGGGGGTGGTCGCGGCACCGCCGCCCATGTTTCCCCTAACCCCCTCCTTCAGTCCGAACCCCTCGAACGGCGAAGAGGTCGAAGCGGAGGACGATGAGTCCGACGACATGGACCCTCCGCGGCCGAATCCCGCCGCCGTTACCCTCGGATGCGGCCCCGCCCCCACCGCCTTGTTGGACACGGCGGCGGCGGCGGCGGCGGCGGCAGCGGCGGTGGCGGCGGCTGCCGCGGCGGCATTTGCCGCGGCGAGGCCGACCCCGTCGCACGGCGCGTTGCCCCTCGCCGCAGAGCTGTAGACCGCGCCCATCGCCGCCAAGGCCTCGTCCGAGAGGTGGCAGTACCCCTCGGGGGACTCGGGCGCGCTTATCCCGGCCCCGGAGAGGTCCTTGATGTCGTCGAGGCCTCGCTCGCCAAGCCGGGCGAACGCCGAGCGGCCGACCTCCATCTCGATGCCCGTGATGGTCGAGGGGCTCCGCAGGGGCGGGGCGGCGCCGTTGTTGTTGCCGTTCTTTTCGTTGGCGTTGCTGTTGCCCACGCTTCCGCCGTTGCCGCTGCCGCTGCGGATGCCGTTGCCGTCGGAGACATACGATTTCCCTCCTCCTCCCAAGAAGGAGTCCAGGATCCCCACGAGGCACGAGGGAAGCTCGCCGTCGTCGGAAACGCCTCCGTTGCCATTACCGTTGCCGCTCATGTTGCCGAGCATCCCGCCCCGGTGCAGGACTCCGGCCCCGCCGCCGCTGCGCCCCCCGCCGCCGGAGTCCAACACCGTCGCCGCCGCTCCGCCGCCCCCAATGCCCGAGGACGAGGAAGACCGCCCCCGGGTGAGCAACTGGCGGTCCATGCCCCCGCCGCCGTTCATGTCGGCCGCGCCGATTGTAGCCGGGGTGCCGAAGTCCTCGACGGATCCAGCGCTGCCGCGAGGCGAGTCCTTGGACACGGACACGGAAGAGGACAGGAGCGGGGTGCTGGTGCCGCTCACGCGCCCCCCAGAGCTCTCGCGCGACAGCAGCTCGCCGCACATCACCGCCGCCGCCGCTGGCGGCATGGGCGGCGCAGCGGCGTGGGCCATCGGCGGAGAAGACTGCGCCCCTGCCGCCGCCGCCGCCGACCAGGAGCGGTGGTCCTCGACATCCCACGGCTGGCGGTGGTACGAGTGCTCGGACATGGAGGACGCAGGCGAGGTCGACGCCGTGGCCAGCTTCCCGGCGGCAGCAGCTGCTGCCGCCGCCGCCGCCGTCGCCGTTCTAGGCCCTCCTCTCCCTGCTCCCATTCTCGGAGCCTCGTCGTGGAGGTTGGCGGCGAACACGCGGTGGGGGTGGGGGTGGGAGAGCTGTGAGTGGTGAGGGTGGGCACCATCACCACCTCCTGCGCGCGGCCCGTGCGGCACGCCGCCGCCAACGCCGTGCCCGTGTCGGTTGCCGCGAGCAGCGGCGCCGGCGAACACTGCAGCCGCGGCCGCCGCAGCGGCGGACGGCGTCGAAGGCGGCGACGACGTGGGGATCATCATCGGGGCGGACTGCGCGCGGGCCGAAGGGCCGTGGGACGGGGGCCCGCCGTGGGAGGCGGGCGGGGGCGGCCCCGACGGGATGGGCACCGGCGACGGGCGGACGTCCATGAGCTTGGATGCCACCAGGTGGTGCGCGCGGAGGCACGCGTCGAAGCTCCCCATTGCGGTCATGACGCGGTCCATCAGCATCGGGAGCGGGAGCGGGATGCCGGCGGGTGGGCCGCCCTCTCGTTCAGCCGGACCCCCGCCGCCTCTGAACCCGTTGTTGCTGCTGCCGCCAACCCCGGGGCCACCGCCGCCACCACCACGAGGTCCACCGTCACCATGAGGAAGCCCGCCGTGAATCGATGAAGACTGTGGGCCTCCGCCTCCAGCACCGCCAGCCTGGGGGGTCGGCGTGTGGTGAGGCGGAGCGGGCAGGGGCCCGTGCACCGGGTGGAAATGGAAGGCGTGGCTCGAGATCTCGATCCGCGCTCCGCTCTGCTCCCGGATGGCCTTGATCGTGCAGCCGCCGCGGCCGATGAGCCCCCCGGCCTTGACGTTGGGGATGAGGAGGCGGAACGAGTTGGCGACGCAGTCGGGGTCGCCGCCGGCGAGGCCCATGACCGGGTCCGCGTCGGGGCCCACGGCCCCCGCGTGGCTGAGGATGTGGGTGAAGGCGAGCTGAACGGAGTTAAAGGTGCCGGCGGCGGTCACCATGCGGTCGTCCGAGTCGTCGTGGAGGCCCGTGCAGCTGTCGCTGATCGTAACCTTGGCCCCGGACACCTGAAAAAAAAAAAAAAATCGGGGTCTTTGGTGAGGGTAGAAAAATGATCAAGTTGAGAAGGAACAAGGGCGGAAAGAAACTCACAAAAGCCAGCAGAGGGACCAACCACCAAGGATCGGTGATGAAGACAACAACAATCCGCGGAGTACGGCCTAAAGTCTGCCACCTGCACATGCATGCGTTGGATCAATCTCCGCGCCCCCAGAGTTGGACACCCAAGATCCAAGGGCATTCGATGCTACATAGTTTTATGTAGGAGGATCCAACGCGTTGATACACAATGCCAATAATACTTTCTGCGTGTGTACTTATTTTTCCTAAATGCGGATGGGAGGAAAATAATGTTTCTGCTTGCCGATACGGCAAAGTAGCGGACGGAGAGTCTGTTGCCACGAACATACAGCAGAGAGCAAGATAGAAGCAAAACTACGACACGCCCATCGTGGAGATGAGGAAAGTACAAGAGGTGCTACTTTCAAGTGCGGTTGCCCCTTGGATCCACGGATCCACGCTTGCTTGACGTACCGTACCGTATGTATTATTTGGAGACGCCCCGATTTTCACGAAACGAAAAAAGTCCAAAGGGTTTTGTTGATTACAGTATTGACAAGCTCAGCTCGGCGGCGTCGGCGGCGGTGGTGGATCCTATGTATGTATGTATGTATGTATGTATGTATGTGTGTATGTATGTGTGTATATCATCACTATTGTAAACGACGAGAGAGAGGTAGATACGGGGTTCAGCCCCGATCCGAACGGTGTTGTTTGTCCAGCGAGCGTTCCTAACATACTTGCGGGCGGGCCCGTTCTGCACGGATCTCGAAAGACGGAGAGGGAGAACGGCAGCAGTAGTATCACCATCATCGCGGCAAACAACTACTACGACCTTACGTGACAGGGTCAAGCAAGAGAGCTTGAACCGCCCCCCAAACTAAATCCTGTGTGCTTGTACGTACGCGTTGCTTTCCTTGCAGCCAGTCCCTGCAGATTCAGGACCAGAACAGGAATACCGTAAATGACACAAGATAGCACACCCCCTGGACCGATTTTTTAAATCCCGATTTCTCAACAGCAGATAGAGCCACAGCGCCGAAAACGGTGGCGTTGAAGCTGTCTCGTGGAGAGCTTTCCGAAAACGTGTTGTTTCATTTATGCATCCTCTTCGTCGTGGCGTAATCAAGCTCTGAAAATTGGTCCAGCGAGTGTGTTATCTTGTGTCATATACGGTAAGCAAGACCCGGCAGCCTGCATCAGGCAGGAAACTATATAACAAGAAAATATCAAGTTGTCGGTGGCGCCAGGGAGGGTATCCTTGAAGAAGAGACAGGATGTTTAAGCCAACTCAATCTAGCGTCTTTTATTGCACAACAAAATGGCTCTATTCCACTTTGTCCTGTAGACTAGTTTGGTTCCTGGCGTAATCTAAAACGAGGAAAAATTAGATGTCCTACGGCTGTTGGCAACTAACTGCCCTGCCCTACCTAGCGGCAGGTACTCCGTTTTTTGGTAAGCCAGCCTTATTTAGACGAGGGAATCCACGGAGGAATGGAAGAGGATACGACAACAATGAATGATATCCGTTCGTTCGTCGTTGCTGCACATGTCGTGCGCACAATAGTACATGCACCCCATGGATGGATGGATTCAAGGTAAAACAAGGTAAATAGCAGACAGACTGTACACAAAGGTTGTGCATGCACTATTAATCTGCAACCAACCGAAGGATCTGGAACACCTTGCTCCCCCAGGATCTTATTCCTTCGATAAAGATACCAAAATTCCCGCCAGCGAACAGGACAAGATGAAAAACAGTAGGCCTTCGGAGGAGCAGGCATCGCGTTTCATCACCTACGCACCTACTACATAAAAGAGTCTGTGCATATTGTTGCACGTGGTAGTATGATAGCGCAATATTGTAAGGGAATCTAGATCCGGGAGAAAAGGCACGGATTAATTAGCTGCCATGCGTTGTGTGCTGTGTTTGTCCGCCCTTCCTTGCAAGCTCGTTTGGCTAAAGAACCTTGTCGTCCGATCATTCACACACACACATGCACATACATGCCGGGGTATAACCAGCTGCCCCAGAATACCGGTCAGACGGTCAGACGGAAAAAAAGTTGCACAACCACCAACTGATGGATCTATCTCCATGATGAGATAAAACACATAAACATTGAACAACGATGGACAAACTTTTTGTGCGCGGCAACAAGAAAAAAACACAGCTGCACACTCAGCCGCAATATTGGTTGTGTTGGTGGCACGGTGTGAAGACTATTTTGTGCATCCGTGCGAGAGAAAAAAAGTTGGAGGTATTTTTTGCACAAGATCACGCATGCATAGATAGAAACATGCGGAGTGGAGAGGCTCGATTTTTTTCTTGGCGCCATGACTGATGCTGCTAAATACAGCACACGAGCACGCGGCAGCACGGCTGGCTTCGGATATCAGCAAAGCCAATTTGTTCCTTGAAGGTTCAGAGTTTATCCACGTTGCCGCGGTCCGCCTGCCTACCCTTGTGGCGATGAGTACCAGATTAATGCAAAAAAACAGATTCGTATAAAAACTAAAGACACAACACACGCTGAATTTTTGTTAAATATACATAGGAGCCTGTTGCGGGATAGCGGCGTTTGCCAACAAGATTCATCTCTGCGCTTGGACGAGAGAGGATATAGCAGTTGCACAGGGAAGTCTCTCAAATCAACCATGCCCGTGTTGCTACATTCTCCGTATATGCTTGCTTGTTGTGGTTGTTTCACCAGCCATTTTGGCCGCGACAACGCGATGCCCGCCAGATGGAGATCGTCAACATATATATATATATATATCCATTGTTGTTGTTGTACTCAGAACACCACCTTTTTCGAGATCCCAACACACATGATGGTTATAAACGAAACGGTTTTCTGCCACCGCTGTGCCACTGCCACTGCCGCTGCTCGCATGATCCGCGAGACAACTCGATCCGCTGCAACACACGCCAACCCTCTCACCTCGCGGATGTGCTTGATTATTGCTCCTCCTTTGCCGATGACAGCCCCGATCTTGCAGTTGGGAATCAAAACCCTTGAAACCGTTTCCATGCCCAGGCTTCCTCCCTCTCCGCCGCTGCCGCCGCCACCCAGCCCCATGCCACCGCCGCACGTGCCAGGTGAGCCCCCGAACATGGGGTCGCCGAGAGGACCAACCATGAGGTGGTCAGGTCTGCGGTAGGGACCGCCGACCCCGCCGCCATTTTGAGTAAGAGGTCGCATGGGGGCAGGCCCGCGCCCAGCGGCGCCCACCGGTCCGCTTCGCGGGCTGGGCATCCCGCGCTGTCCTCCAGCCCCGCCAGCGGCCGATGGCGGGCCGCCGAGGTGTCTAGGGTGCATGTTGTGGTGCAGCACCGGGGGGAAGCTGCCGCCCTCGAAGCGGAGGGAGGCGGGGCTCCCTCTGGGAGATCGGCGTGGCACAGGAGGATTGTTGTTGCTGACGGCGCTGCTGATGCTGCCGTTTGTTGAGGAGCTTGATGGGGTCGACGAGCGTGATGGTTGCTGATGTTGCTGCTGTCTCTCGATCCACCCAGACGGCGGTGGGGCATGGAAATGGTGGGAGCCGAGCGGTGGCGGCGGCGTGCCGCCGTGGGGCGTGTCGTGGCGTGTGTTAACGGCCCCGACGGCGTTGCTCTTGCTGATGCTGCTGCTGCTGTGGCTGCCGTGATTGTAGGCCGCTTGTTCATGCTGCTGCCGGAGAAACGGGGGTGGCATATTATGATGATGATAATGATGTCCCGCCGGATCCATGATCATGTCTTCTGCTGCTTCTGTCCGTCTCGAGCTTCGGATATTTTACCTCTCACACCGAGCGGAGACGAAAGATGCAATGGGCGGGGCACAGAGCAGCAACCGGTGGCCGCCGGTGGTGTGAAGATGTGTGCAAATCTCACCGGCCTCCTTGGTTGATTGGAAGAGGTTGTGAGATCTGTGGGGGGGTTGCACGAGAGCGGAGGATGAAAAACCAAAAACACGATGAGCTGAAAAGGTCGCAAGGGGTATGGCTTGCTGGATGTCGGACTCAACAGGTGTATTGCGACCAAGATTTCCGAATAATCGAAAGAAGCGCACTCGGTAGAAAACGGATGGATGAATTGGGTGCCTCGCCCTACCTGTCTTCCTTCTTGCGCCAGCGAGGATCGAGCCGCCGGATCTGGGATCCCGTACGGGTTGCTGTGTGGCACGCCCACACGGACGGCTGGTCAGTCGATGCGCGCGGGGAAAGTTGAGTGCGTCGGGAAAAGTGTTGTTGTTGTTGTTCAAGAAAAACTTGTGCGTACACGGAGTAATTGCTTGCCCTGGGGATATTGGATACTGCTGTATTTGGGAAGAGTACAATGTAACAAAAAACCGTCTTTTTTGCTTCAACCAATTAATTTTTACCTGTCATCTCAGTCGTCACTAATTCAAAAGAGGGGGGAGGAGGGTGCAAATCTCAATTTTGTGGAGGTGAGGGGGTGGCTGGGGGTTCCGAGCTCCTTGGGAGGTCTGCTGTGGGGTTTATGTAGTATTGATTGACTCTGCGCAGCAGGGAGGTGAACGCGCAGACACCACTGAGAGAACACTAGTTGGATAGCACGCTGGGCAGGGAAAAGCGGAGAGGAGTTCGGAACCGTTGCTGCATTGTCTCCCGAATGAGGAGATAGTCATCTTCGAGAGACGTAACAAAGACATCTCTCTGTAGGCGTGTGTGTGGAAGAGAGTTAGGGAAGCCTCGTGAGCCTGCTGTGTGTAAGAGCGGCTCCACGCGCGCGACAGCACCACCAGTGTTGCCCCTTGTTGAAGATCTCCAGAAGGCAACTGGTGTGGAAAAGAAGCCGGGGTGGAGGGCGAGAGAGAGAACGCGACGGAGCGACGACAACGTGCGTGAGGCACCAGGAACCCAGCGCACACAGGGTCTATTCGTTTTGAGAGAGAGGAAAGCACGCTGCAGGAACCTCCAGTGACAAGCAACAGCAGGTGTGCGCCGTAAAGTCTTTAAGCTTCCCCCTCCCCCGCTCTATGCTCCCCTCATCCTTCTGCTCAGGGTGAAATAATCTCACTGCCGCTTCAGCTCTTGTTTCTGTAAACGAAATTGCATGTATCGGGGGGGATTTTATGAACAGGTTGTTTTTGTGCGGTCGCTGTTGGTTGTTGCAGTTTCTCCCTCGATGGCTCGATAGGCTTTCTGGAGAGGGTCCCCACGTTTGACACTCGATGCAGCCACTTGATCTATATTAGAAAAAGAAAGACGACGGCGGTCTTTACCCCATTGCAGATTTTCGACTTGCAAGTGTAGGCACAACACGTGCAATGCTGCTATCCATCGTTTTTGCTGTCACAAGTTATACACGCCGGGTGTGCGGCTCAATCGCGCATCAAGTTTGTGTCCCCACGCAGCAGGAACAAGAGAGCACGTACAATGAACCCGGCTTGATACGCTTCTGCACGGCCGAGAGCACGCATGACCGCGTAGATGATGCGTGAAGAAAATCGACACGTATGTCATTGGCAGCCGGCGAGCAATGTGTGCCGACGGGGTTTGATGCAACGCGTTCTGTTCAACGGCACCCTTCGAAACCGATGATGTGGCGTGACATGTTAGGAGAACGGTCTTGGAACGCCGCCGGTGTGCCGAAGACTGACGGCGTATTTGCATGGGAGGCAGGCGTCCGTTCCTGTGTATAATAGACGCGTTGTTGTGGTGCATGCGACACCCTTCACGGTAGCACGCATGAGGCCGGTGGCCCGGGTGCGCTGTTTTGTCCCCTTGCCTGGTGTTCTTGCTCAGCCCATCGGCGCGGACCCAATAATGGCTGGCCGACTGGACACGAACAAAATCAGACTCTGGTAAATCAAGTCTTCGCTAGTGGGTACCTGGCGTGAGTCGGACCCAGGACACGGGGGGCGGCTTTAATGCCTTTGGAAAGGATAGATGATCGCCTGGATGGCTTTTGCTACTTTGGGTGCCATGAGAAGCAACGTCAGCTGATGTGTGTCCGTCCGTCCCATCTATTCCCACGTCATTGAGTTCTCCGGGTAAAACAGCAAATCTTAATCTTGCAAAACCAATAAACCCCCCGTCCTCTCCAACCCCTTCCTCGTCGTGTGCTGCGGTTGCGTCAGGATATAACAACATCCGGACGCCTGTGTTGTGTCTCCGTGTTCCTACTTGGAACACTTGTTTGGTATCCTTAGTTGTATCGACGCAATTCCTGTACGCACAACCCCCAGTGCAAGCGGACGTCCTCTGTCCGAACTATCGTGCACCCCCGCTATTCCTCGGTCTGGCATTCTGCACGTGTAAAAAAAAAATACAGGAGTTTTTTGTTTGCCTGACGACGATGCCACCCTTGATCTCGTCGTCACGGATCGCAGTTCCTTCTTGTTGACTCTTGCGTCTCGGGCGTCGTTCCTGCTCTTTTTCGCGATGCAATCTCTGTACCGGCAGCATGACCGAGACAGCATCGACAGCGACGGCCAAGCCCACAGAGGTCCCGACCGCGGCGGTAGCAGCAGCCGCAGCAGCAAGCGCAGCAGCAGCAGCAGCAGCAGCGACGACGCCCGAGCCCTTGGATGAGCAGCCCGCATCTTCCCCGTGCGAGGGAGGGGACAGCTCGAAGGCAACTCCTGCCCTATCCCCTTCCACGTGGAAACCCAACGCGGCCGCCGCCGAGTGGACGCCTAGCTTTGGAGCACCCGCAGCGCCAGCGGCTAAGACTGCGGAGGAAGAAGGGGGTGAACAGGGAACTGCTGAAGAGGGCGAGGTGCCCACTGGGGACAAGGTGCGGAGGTCGAAGGTTCCGGGGAGGAGGCGGTGGTTCATGTACCTCCTGTTGATGTTGTCTACATGCGTGATTTGGTTATCCGCCCCGTGTCTTTTGCGCTCGCTCTTGTCTCGTGTTTGTAGCGGGTCCCCTGTGCCAGTGCCAGTGTCTCGATGCTTCATTTCGCTGTTTGTATCCATGTTTTCCACGTCTCGTGGTACATGGGACACATATACCGAATCTATGCGTTTTTGTTGCGCGATACGAAGGCGTCGGTGGGCACCTCGGGTGTAAGCATGCGACCAAACATGTCCCAAACGTGATAAACCTGCCTCGCCAACGGTTACATGACCGACCGGAGCCCCAAGCCGCAAAGAGGACTCACCCCCCGTACCCTAACTGCCATCCCACACACGATCCCACAACCGTCGTTGACCGCCCCCGCCCCCCCCCTGTATTGTTGTGCCGGCGTAGGATGTCGGCGACACGCCTGAGTCGAAGGCAACTCCTTCCAAGGACTCTGCGGCCATCACGTGAGACAATAGACATCAGTCGTAAAAAAATGCAGCTCATCGCACAACGTTTTCCTTGCTCTCGTTTGTTTTATGTTTACGGCAGGTGATGTACCTCATACTTGTGTGTGTTTGTTTTGGGTGAGAGGGGGACGGGGGGAGTCCGGTGAATGATTGCTTGCCTTCGCACAAGAAACAACCGTTGACCGTGCGTTCCATTTCGAAATACCGGACCGTTCCTGTTCCTCGTAGACAATTACCAAGACTTGAGTGCTCTCGACGCGGCTGCCGCACTTGGCGTACGTAAAAGCCTCCTGCCCGTCATATGTGTCCGCCTACCCTACCCAAGGCCCGGCCGGGTAGCGTGCCCAGCACACACACAACACACTCGTGAAAGGAACGATTGGCCATCGTTGGTCGGTCTTGTGAGAAGAAAGCTCCGTCTTCTCTGGAGGACGTGTGATGAAATGGTCTAACAACTGAGGCATGCAAAACTCGAGTACCCCTCCCCATGTATTTTCTGTGTGTGTGTGTGTGTTTGTTTTTACTTTTGTCCCTTGCGTATTGTGCTTGCTTGTCACGTAACAACGAAACGAATCTGCTGCGCATTATCCGTCTTCGCGAACGGGTCGGAGCCATGATAGACACGCACCGACACCAAACAATCCCACGAAACCGAAACAATCCCACGAAACCATTCCACCAGCATGTGTGTGTGTTTTTTTTTTTTTTTTTGAAGCTTGTTCTTATCGTTGCCCGTGTCTCTGCTGCGAATGCCCTGTTCTTGTTGTGTCCCGTTTATTCCAGAGGGGACAACGCGGCTGGGAAATCGGACGAGGAGACTGGTGTAGAGGTACGTGTAAAGGTCGCCGAAGGTGGTGGCGGTGGTGCGGACCACGGAAGCAGGGGTAAGAGCACTGGGCTATTTAGCGCTGTTTAGCTTCACCGTGGAGCTCTTCGTGGTGAGGAGAGAGGCTTACAGTTGTGGTGGGGAAGGAGAGGGACAAGTAGAGGAAAGCTGTGTTTCCTTATGTGAAATATTTTTGAGGAAGGATAATCACATTGGCAGAAAGAGAGTGGGAGCAAGAGAGCAGGGGAGATAGACAAGAGGCATGATAGCCAATTCGGTAAACCGCTGCTAATGCTGCTGCTGACCCTGTTACCGCCGTTGTTTTTTTGCTTCTTCCGCCAGGCGACGATACGGTACGACATCGCGTTCCTTGTCAGCCTCAGGCCGAAGCCGGAGGCCACGCCTAGGCCCGAAGGCCTCAATCCTCCCGATCGGGTTGACATCCTGTGGGATGGAAAGGTGCAACCGTAGTGGTAGAGCGGCATGTCGGCCTGGGATTATATGTGAAAGTCGTAAATGACCGTGTGTAGTTACGGCGGCAGTAGAGCAGTTGCCCCGCCCCGGACCGTTTCCAAGGTAGAAGTACGTAATACCGAGATGAAATAAAAACATGGGCACCTGGAGAAAGTGCACCAGAACGTCCCATCCATATTGGTCCATCGGAACGATATTTTGTCGTCCGGGGGCGACCTGGCTCATTCCCATCCGCGTGGCACCCTTCCCGGGGCAACGTCCGCCCCGAGCGAACACCCCCACAGCCAAAGAGTTGTGGAGAAATGAATGAAATGAGAGCTTCCTTGGGAAGCCTGAGTGTAATAGGGGGGGCCGTGCTGCTGCTGCCGTATGCGTACCTGCGTGTTTTTTTCGAACACCAAGTGTAAGAACACGGCAGTGCGTGTTTCCCTTGACTAACATGTTTCCTCAAGCAAAGAGCACGGCAGAATTTTGCACCAACGCTGATCCCGTGCAAAGCTATATTATGTGTGTGGTGCACGTACTGCACACGTGTTACCCTTTATTTATGGCAGTGCTTCCAGTAGAAAATGCGAACGGTCGTTTGGTACCTAATCTGCTAAATCTTGTTTCTCTTCTCTCTTTTTTGTTTGTGACGTTGCCACGCAGGAGCCGACTCCCATAAAGGCGGGCTCAATGAGGGGAGGGGGCATCCGTCCCCTACCCCCCCTCGGGGGACGCATGGGTTCATCTTCGCGCGGGCTCGGAGAGGCTAGGGGGGCACCGCCTCCGTTGCGGGGGGCACAGCGGGACATGGGCCGTGATAGGTACGGTGCGCGGCCTTGACCGGATCGACACACACGGCTACAACACGCGTGTGATGATCGATCATCTAGAAGCATTTCCCGTCGGTACTTTGGTGCCTAGCCTGTCTGTGGCTTTCTCGATGCCGTGCAAAGGGTTGCTGGACAGTAGAGCAAGCCCACCCGCACCTCTCTGCATCGTTTTTTTTAGGGTTCTTGATTCCCAGCACGGCCGTAGTTGTGTGTGCTGCTATCAGGGTTGCGACATTTTGGAGGCGTTTGGCCTCGATCTCTTTCGTTTTTGCGTATTGTCTGGTGCTTCCTGGGTGGCGCCTCTTGCTCTGCTTGAACACATGGGAACTTGTGAATGGCGTCGTGAGAGGTGGGTTCTTACTGTCTAGTGACTGCTGCTCGTGCTTGTCCCTGGGACTGCTCCTCTCGTGTGATGAAGAAGCGCGCATATTTTGTGGGCGAGCGATCCACCAGTCCTACAAAAGCAAACACAGTACATGTACGCTCATTTGCACTACCCACCCCCTTTAAAACCGCCATGGACGTGCGTTTGTCAGGGATAACCGCATGGACCAGCGCGGTGGGCGAGACGATCGACGATCAGGTGGCGGGGGGGGCGGCGGCGGTAGAGACAACAGAGGGGGCGGGGGCAGGAGACCCCCCGTGGACACGGCGCCTGCCCTAGGTGAGAGAGTGAAGACGGTGGGAGTATGATACTACTTTGCCGTCACAGCAGCAGCAACGCCTTTGCTTGTGTGAGTTCTTGGCGCGCGCGGGTCGTGGGGATGCTCTTTTTTGCGTCTGCTCTGCGGAACAAGGCTTATCGCATGGTACCTCTTGTTGGCGTGAGGTCAGCGTTGGTGGCCTCTGAACGCCCGGCCGCCGCTTAGGATGTGAAAGAGGTCCGCCGTTTGTTGACTTGACCAACGCCCATCGCCGATTTGCGTTTCTCTCAAGAACGAGCCCATCACCGGCTCTCTTCCTTTCGTGTTTTTGTTGTCTGACCCTCTCCGTTCGGCAATCAAGTATTGGCGGCAGCAGCAGTAGAGGCAGGGCGGGTCTCTTGCCGCGTTTATGCATCTTGGCGTCTTTGTGGATTCCGTTTGTCGAAACATGGCGCACATCAAAGCATAACCATGCGTTTCCCGGGTTTTTCCCGCGGCTTGGTGCAGTCCTCACCATCCCGTCCCGTCCCCGCCCTTTTTTGTTGTGCGCCGTCCGCGCGTTTTGTAGAGGACTGCAAGCCCATCGAGATCAACGAGGCCACCCGGTGGAAACCCAAGTCTCTGAAGGCTAAGGACAAGGCGGAGGACGAGCTGCCGACCGAGGAAGTGCTCATGAAGGCCAACGCCATCCTCAACAAGGCGAGTGAGGAAGCGGCACGGGGCGTTGCTGCTGCTGTCGGTTGTTTTGGACCGACTTCACGCGATGAAGTCAAGTTTGTGAGGACGTAGAACAGGCAGGGGGGACGCAGACCCTAAGGCCTAGCCCATATTTTACGCTTCTTATTGTTCGTCGCGTTCTTCCAACGTGATTACTTGCATGAACAACCCTAGGAATGGTTGCTGGTTGTCTTTGGCATGGCCTTCCTTCCCCGGAGCAGACTGAAGAAACAACCGCACAGGGCTGGCTTGACTGCCGCGCGAGGAGGCGCTACTACCGTACCCGCAGCTGCTGTCCATCCAGCGCGGCTCCTCGACCGTAGGAAGAAGTGCTCCTGTGCTGCCTCGGAGCTTGGGTTTCGCCTTTTGGTGCTTGCACGCCTTGCTTGCGATCTTCGTCGTCGCCGTTGTCACGTGTGCGTGTTTGGAGAGAGAGACGGTCGGTGTTGTCCGTTGTCCATTTCGGCGGTGGCGCTCTGACGCCGGTAGCCCGGGGATGGGATGTTTGCCCCCGGACGATGTTGCTTGCATGCATGCGGTACATACAAGCGAGCTACTGCACGCGAGTGCAGTTCAAATGATTTCTGATCAATGAGGCGTACTTGTTTTCTTTTCTTCTGTTGGTTTTCTTCTCCACGAATTCAAAACAAACATGCAAAACGATCTTTGAGAAGCAGTCGGCGCAAGCCGAGACTGCAAGTGAGGTTTCGAGCGAACGCCATTGTTTGCAGTTACGATATCGCCCGTTGAACCCTAATAGACCTGTCCAGAGTGATCTCTCTTGTGCATAGCTGGAGGCTTCGAAAGCAACTACTCATTTTTAATTGACTTCCCCTCCACATGCCTTGTCTTGAGCATTATTTGTTTTCCTTTTTTTTTTCGTTCTTATTTCGCGGTTTCGCAGATGACGCTGGAGAAGTTCGACAAGCTGAGCGTGACGTTCATGGACGTGGGACTCCGCGACCCAGAGGTGGTGTCCGGGGTGATCGACATCATCGTGGAAAAGGCGCAGATGGAGCCCCACTTCTCAAGGTCCGCGGTTTGGCCTTGGCTCTCTCTCTCTCTCTCTCTCTCTCTCTCTCTCTCTCTCTCTCT
>CACKRE030005233.1:1520-15109 GCA_902602495.3 Ectocarpus sp. CCAP 1310/34
ATGTGGATGACAGGTGTAGAAGTGCTGTAACCATTGTTGTTGCACATACAAAAGTAGGACCAAGATACGATCCGAACGGAGGATCTTACTGATGGTTGATCAGCAAGAGACCCGACTGTGGATGCGTCCCTCTTGGCGCCACCTGTGGAGCTTGGGAATCCGAGATCCTCGGGCTTGGTCTCCCTCGCCCCTTCGGCGGCACTCTCTCTTTCTTGTCTCTCTCTTCTGAGACCCTCTCCTCTCTAAATCTCGACGAAGAGAACTGCCAGCCTTAAGGAGTGGGAAAAGACTACTGCGACCTGGGCCTTCCCCCCTAACAAGGGAAGCCTGGGTCCTCACGCCTGCTGATAGCATGAAGCAGACAATTCAAGCCCTGGGTGCCAAGTGCCAAAGCTGATTCCCCACCGAAGCCGTCGTACTCTAGAATCCCCATCAAGTGGCTCCTCGATTGTCGAGGGGCCATTTGATACGGATCATCAAGACAACAGCTGGCGGAGGGAGCGTGGTAAACGGGGCACGAAAAGGACGTTCTCAAGATATTCCTGTAGAGATACAGAGAGACCTTCTTACCCAACCTTCAGGTTGCCCCGTGCCCCCTTTCATTCTTGGGCGAGGTGATTATTCCGGATTTTCCCATTGTAGCGCTTTCCACCCAAGCTTAGACTATAGATGGACAAGGGACACCTTCGCTTAACCTGCGGTATCCTTCCGATGTTCTCCCTGTCATTTCCCTCTGACTCCTCCCCTCTACAAAACACCCGCACAAGACGATAGTTCTCCCCGTGTACCCCGGCACCCTCCATGTCGAGGTGTTCAAACGTGGAGACAGTGATGCCATTCTTTGCGAGCTAAAACAGGTAAAGAGGATGGGCCAAAACCAAGAGTCGATCTAGCCTTAAAGGTGTCAAAATCGTGGCACATTCGTGAGACAGTGGTTTGTCTCCAGGTTGTACCGGAACGGCGCCAGTGGCGCTTGAGAGGAGTCGATCTTGTTGTCTCGACGCTGATGAGCCCTGCGACTGGCTTGGCCAAGCCTCCTCTACACGCCCATCCGTGCGCTTGTGTGACAAGTGGTGATGGCCGAAGAGGAGACCCTTGTACCAAGAGGAAGAGCTGCGGAACATCGTTCCCATCACGGTGTCTGTTTCCGATCACCCCACGACTATCCTGACGGTCGCGCAATTACCAGGGATGTGCTCATTACTACTCTGTGGTGCTCCTACGCGTCGTCCGTCGACGGTAGTTGGGAGCTCGTCATGGTGTACCAGCTTGATAGTTGGTTCCCACCCCAAAGGCCAAAGGCTCCGATGAGGTTATGAGGCTGGCAAGACCGCTAACGGTCTACGAGCGTCGGCATTATACAACCGATGGAGGTCGGGTGCGGGCTGAACGATACATCAGACTTGAGAATAGGGAGCAGGCATCCGAAAGACCCGTAAGCAGCAACCATGGTATTTCAAAAGTTGGGGCAACTCGCGGTTCGATCACCGGGCAGGGTCTTGGGCGACGTGCCGTCGGACATCCTTCACAACGCCGTCTACCCCGCCGTTCACGGTGCCGGATCCCTTGAGCACGGCCGTAGGTGCTGCCGTCGGACGTCCTCCGCACCGCCCACGCTCCCATACGTAGTTCCAGAAGGGGTGAGCACGATCGCGTAGGTGGGGCGGCCTTACCTAGGGCAGTGCTCACGTCTTTCTGGGACATGGTATGGGAGAGGCCTAGGGCAGTGCTCACGTCTTTCTGGGACATAGTATGGGAGAGGCTAGGCGTTGCGGAGGACGCCCGGCGCCACGTCGCTCAAGACCCTTGGTGGTCGAACCACGTTAAATAGCTTGTGCTGCAGTCGGACGTCCTCCACGACGCCGAGGCTCCCATACTTCGTTCCGGACTACTGGAGCACGGTCGTAGGTAAGGCTTACCTTCGACCGTGCTGAATTTTTCTGGAACAACGAATTGGAGGGTAGGCGTTGTGGAGGACTCCCCGTCGCTCAAGACGCTGGTGATCGACCCACCACGAGTTGCCTAACTCCCGCTTTGTTGCTGCTTCCGGGCCTTATTTTGTTGTTACTTTAAACACTAAGAGTCAATGCCTATCCATCCCCACAGCTTCGAAGTCTGACGTGTCGGCAATCTCGCACGGGCCGACCTCCTCGTTGTTCGACCATCCGCTGTAATAGTATGTCGTCGTTCGTAGGGCGGCCGATGGCTGATGAACGTGCTGACAAGAAACCCTCCGCCTCCAAGCGCTCCCACAATGGTAGTGGCACTGGTGCTAGTGCCGGTACATCTGGTACCCTGTCGCTCACGTCAACTATCGGTTGTCCCCACATTCGCTCAAGGTCTTTGTGCGGTGTGTGTGGTGCAGAGCGCACCTAAATTCACGCTCTCTTGAGAAATGATTCTAGAGTGGTAAACGCACGATATGGATTGTGTGATTTCGTGGGCAGTTGGGGCGCTGTATTTGTTGGCTTGTTCTCCCTGCTTATGTTTGTGTGCGGTTAACTTGACGATGGGAAATGTGACGGCCTTTGTCGAGGGAGGGAGGCGAGACAATCACGGCCGACTTCTTCAACGAGTCTACGACGAACATGAACTTTCCACCACATAGAGTATCGACCGTTCATGGCCAGGCCGGCACGTGTTCGTGAATCCGCCGAACTCGCCTTGGAACGGTCGATACTCTAAGGCTGACAAGTTACATTTGTCGTATAGACACGTTAAACATGTCGACTGTCAGTGCTCCACCTCCCGCGGGAGTGGCGGTCACTGTTCTCATCGTGCATTTTGCCTCGCACAAGCACCAGCACCCGCGATAGACGAGGGGAGCACCAGTGAACTCAAGCTGCTTCCGCGCTACAATTATTGACGGTACAGTTTCGCTTAGCACGAATGTGGAAAGTCATTCGTTGCCGGGATTCGAATTCCCGAGCTGGACACTAGAGCACCACCTCAAGCTTTTGACCGTTCTCGCACGAGCAGCTCCCGGTGCTTCAGTCACCCGTCGCACGGTGAATTGCGTCGGCGGGTACCTTCCGGTCGACGAACCCTTCTCTAGTGAGTGTGTTTGCCATCACGGCTGGGACAGGCACGGTTCAATCATGCCCAGCTTTTGCCCCCCTCTCCTTGCCCTCTCCTGCTGTTGCTCTCATGGAGCCTGGCTGGGCCGGACATGGCGCGTGGAGCAAGCGAGGGAGAGAGATCCGCGGACGCGTGGATGTGGGGGGGGCATCGCCAGCGTTTCTCGGAACCCCCCGTCTAGGGACCCCCCCCAATAGAATTTCGAAAGTAGGCGTATTCCCCTTTCTTGGGTTGTCCCATCGTTCCCGATACAGAAATGGCCATCACCCCCAGTACGAGCTCTATTGCGATAATGATCTTGCGGTTTTCCCGGCCTTAGGTGGTAAGACGGGTCACCAGACGGCGACTACGGGTTAGTCCTCGTCGAAACCATCCTACAATACCACCGTCGCCGTTTACCCCACAAAATTGTCGTTTTTACTGCACCGCAACACTGCTGGTGTTCCCCACGCCCGCCCCCCAACAGGCACCGGCAGTCACTCCCAAGTTTTTCGGGCCGTGGAGCGGGCCACCGGGCGAGAGGTGGCGGTGAAGGCCGTCAACACCGACACCGGGGGTTGGCCGGACAGGGACCGGCGCCACCTCAGCTTCCTGCGGGAGGAGATCTCGGTTCACCAGGAGGTGTCGGGGCACCCCTTCGTGGTGGATCTGTTGGGAGTTTTCGAAGACCCGGAGGCGTGTTACATCGTGGAGGAGCTCGCCCACGGGGGCAGCTTGCTGGACCACATGCACTCGCGCGCGAGCATGGGGACGGAGGGAGAGGTGTGTGGCGTCTCGAGTTGGTTGAGGGAGATCTGGTGGCAATGGTAGCGCATTAGTTTTCAGGCGTTTGAACTCACGTTGTTGGGACGGGGTTGGATCGCTGCCGGTGGTTTTCAAGCGGTTTGTCCGTTTTGTCTTGTTAGTGAGACTTGTTTTGATCGATCCCAACAGAAGGTTGCTCGTCGTCGATGCGGCTTGCCGTTGTCGTCGCCTTTGGATTGAACAGAGCCGCATCTCCCTACTGCCCAGCAGACTGTATCTTGCTACACGACTACCATTGCCACTCAGGCCGTCGTCGTCTTCTTCTCCTTGTCGCTGGAGAGCCAAGGTTGTCACTTGTCGAAAGGGCCACGCAGTGTTGAGTGTTGCCCTTGTGCGTCGTCGTTTCGTTGTGTGCCTCCATTGACTGGCTTGGGGGAAAAGGTGCGGTTACTTCTTAGGAGGTTGCTGGAGGCGTGCGGCTTTCTCCACCACAGACGAATCGTGCATCGAGATATCAAAGTGAGTCATGCTTGTTGCGTTTCACAGCGGTGTACTTGCTTTCATGTGAGCGTTTGTTGATTGACCATCGACTGCGCTAGCTGACTGACCAGTAAGCAGACGTCAGCCTTTCTGTATTGTTGGCATGGTGTGGCCCGCTCGATGCAGCCCTTCGTAGAGGGGAAGGCGTCATTGTTGGCGGACATGAGACCGAGATCGGGGGGCAAACGGGAGACCCACCCGCGAGTAAACAGAAAGAAGACACATGCTCTTGGGTGTGATGTGGTACAATGCCGTATGTTGTCCTTGCTTTTCGTTGCCAGGGTTGGTACAGCATTTCCAGGGAGAACAGCAGTAAAGAAACACAACCCTACAGAGAAAGCTTGCCCGACGCCAGTTGTCTCCGCTCGCGCAATGCTCAGTTGCCTCGCCTCTGACCCCCCTCCCACGCACGCCACCGGCCAGCCGGAGAATATCCTCGTCATGGACGACGGGGTCATGCACTCCGGCAAGCTCGCGGACTTCGGGTTCGCCCTCAGGCTCGACCCCTGCCCCCCCCCGATGATCGCCGTCGGCACCCCCGAGTACATCGCGCCGGAGGTCCTCCTCCAGCAGCCGTTCGACGGCCGGGCGGACGTCTGGTCGGCCGGGGTCACCGCGTTCTGCCTGCTGTCCGGCGCCCTCCCCTTCCGGGGCCTTACCCTCGACAAGCTCTACACGGCGGTTCTGGACGGCGCCTGCTCGTTCACCGGGTCCGAGTGGCGTGAGGTCTCCGCTCCCGCCCAGGACTTGGTCCGGAGGATGCTGGTGGTGGATCCCGCGCAGAGGTGGACCGCGGGGGAGTTGCTGGAACACCCGTGGCTGTCGGGGACGGCCGGGATGGCGGTCACCACGCTCAGGCTGGACCGGCGAGGGAGGGTCAGGTTGAAGGCCCTGGTGCTGGCCGTTGTGTTCGTTCAGAGGCTGCGGAGGGGGCTCGGGAGGCCTTGGCCGTCGCAGCAGGAGTTGGGCAGCCCGTGAAGCGAGCAAATACCGGACCGGGCAGGCGTGGCGTTTGTGTGTGTGTGTGTGTGTTTTTTTTTTCATTTTTTTTAGGTCCAAATTTATCTGTTTCGGAGGGGACGTCAGGATGGTAGAAGCCGCGAGGGCGGGGGTACGGTGTGGCGTTGTTTTGCTTCACGCAGTGCTGCACGGTTGCAGCTTGAAGTGGGCGGGAGCCCGCGATGTACAAACAAGTAAGTGTGTCCTTGACGGGAAGCGAACTCAGCGCGAAGAAGGTCGAGGTTGAAACGTTTTTGTGTTAGGCACTTGTGCGTGTTTAGTCAATGGCGTTGTGTGTGTGGAGTTTAGGATTGTTTTGGTTGTATTTTGGAAGGCTCCGCCGATGGCTTTCTCGCGGTGTTGAGGCCTTGCAGTACCATAGCTTTTTATCTGCCCGCAACGCGGCGGACTGTCTTGTTTGTTTTACCTCCAACAAGGCCGGAGAAGTGTGCTTTAGAGAAGTGGTTTGGTAAGCGTGGACGAGGTGGTACGGCCTTTCACGGGGCCTAGGTCTCTACCCCCAATGCTTGAAAGCGTCCTCCGGTCGTCAAGCGTGATGTTCAAGGTGCGTGGGATGCGCCAGTCTCGTTTCGAAAGCCGTCTTGGGACTCCTTTTTTGGCTGCGTTTCAGCTGCTCCGTTCCCACCACATAATACGAGACGCGGCTGTGGAGAGGACGATTGCTTTCTGTTGCCGTTCGATCGGAGCGGGAGGCTGTCGCGTGTCGTTTTTCAGCGATACCAGCCAACCCCTCATGTCACTCCTGACGCTATGCGCCCTTGGCGTTTGTGTGTGTGTCTGCCCACGGCGTGCCGACCTAGAAATTACCAATGGTTTCAGAGCCTCGGCATTGAGGGAGTAGGAGCCGTGGAGCGACCAAGTGTGTATCGTCCCCAGGCACGATGGTGTTTCGCTCTGTGGAAGGCGTGTCGTCGGGCGGGCTGTAGACTATGTTGTCTGTTCATTTTTGTTTTGCGGGAAAGGAGCGGCAGGATTAGAAGCACCACTGCGTCGGTATGGCGTTGGCCTGTTCTTCTTTAGCGCTGCTGTCGGAACGTCGGGTACCGCCGTGTTAACTAGAGCTAGGGCTGCTAGGTCATCGCGTGGTTGTTGCTTGTAGGCGTAGACTCTGGGCCGCTTTTACGTGGACGGTGAATGCAGCAGACCGGAGGGCGGGCGGTCCCGTGTCCTGATCGTCGTGTCCCTGTGTGGTGTTTCACCCGGCAATGTTGCGATTCTGTTCCGTTTTTTTCGGTGTGAAAATTGTGCACGGTGCCTTCGTGTATGTTGGCCCAAATGTAATACATTAGTAGTTGTTCTACGACGATCTCGGGTTCTAATATTAGTATAATCTGATGTGGTGGAAGGCTAAGACTGGCTTGGTGGACTCAGTGAGGTGACCCGGGGTCTTGTCGTTGCACGCACCTATGCTAATGCTGCTCTGAACCATCGTTTCTTTCGCGTGGCAATATTGCGGGGTGGGTCGTTGTGTAAGTCCTCACAAGCTTGCTATGCATAGAGGCGTGCACAATGGGGCAATATCCCAGCACGGGAAAGGTCGGGCTTCAAATGTGCATAAAGGACTAGACTCATCTGCTAACAACCGCGCGACGAAACGCCTGTAGAGTTGGATTCTATTCGATTGGTTCTTGTTTTCACCGCGGGGCGCCAGTCTGCGAGCGTACGCAGCCGCCCGGACGGGGGCAGAGCGAGATAGATGCGTCGCAGTAAAGACCGTGCGTCTCGTGCTTGACTAGGCGGCGGATGGATCCTGTTGAGTCATGGGCTTTTCATCTCGCCGTCCTCGCACCGTCGACCGAGGGAGCTACGCACATGCTGCTACCATCTTCCCTTTTCTCTATGTACCCCCGCGAAACGAGAGCCAGGATTGCGCCCGCACATCTCTATCGACTAGACTAGACGAGCCCGCCGCTTTCGACTTGAATTGGCACAACGCGCTGTCCGTTGGAGATATCAGCAAGTTACGTGGGTACGATCTTTCCCTCGTTGACTCCCGGCATCTTCCCCATGATGAGCACCCCGAGCGGGTCCAGCGTTGCGGCGGGCCCTCCCTCCCGCCCCGTGCGCTTTGACTTGGCCCCCTTGTTCTCGCCGAGGAGATCCTTGTTCTTGAATGGGTCCCACGGGACGTGGCTATGACGAGAGGCGCGCAAGAAAGTTTCCGCAGTTTCCAAACGAAACGTAATGTTCAAGGTATGCGACCATAGATCCCGTGGGCAAATGCACACATAGCAAGGGGTGAGAGGCGACAAGGTTTCCCCGGTCATCGTGATGATGCATGTGCTGCGGTGCACCATACCTCTGAAGGCACAGTCCATCACATTATTATTCGCAGCTGGAATGCTTTCGTCGAAGGACCTTACCTGTCGACGTGGTCCGGCATGGAGTCGTCGTATGCCCTCTTGCAGAACATGCAGCATCCCGATAGCATCGACGCAAACATGAGGGCGGACAGACCCATGATGACGAAGGCGTGGACGATCACCTGATCGTTTTTTCCAAAGGTTGTGTGAGAACAACGATGACGTCGTCGGCTTCAAGGAAGTCAACGGCGCGGCGAAGCACTTGTACGAATTCTTCTGCAGTCAAAAATCGCACGTATTTCGACAAGAACGTCCCACAGAGACTAGAATGATCGCACGCCTTGTTAAATTTCGTCAGCCGACTGACAAAGCACACACTAATCACCTAGATTCCCTGATGTCGCCAAACTGACTCATCATCCTTCATCGCGGGGCGTGCTTACACTTCCAAACGATCGTGCTGCTGGTAGTGCATATCGAACATGTCCACCCATATCGAATATTTCCACCCCCCATGGTGTGCGAGCATGCTCGATTTGTCTCGACGAACCTTGTCGGTCATGTGCATCTCAAGCTCGAACGCGCACCCCCTCGCGCCTTCTAAGACGTCCACATCGATGTCCATGCATTGACCCATCGGATAGTCGTACTTGCACCCGCCAATCTCAAGAAACACCGCCGTTTCGTCCACATATTGAGAGCAAAAATAATTCGAATCGTACCAATCATCCTGGGATGTGGACGTTTGAGACCGAGGAAGGGAGGACATGCGCGGGTGCTGACCTCTTGATGGTGCAAGGGCGAGGGCGAGGAATTCGCTGGTTGGCACCAATAACGGAAGACATCCGTTGACACGGTAGACGTTCTCTTGATGCGGCTGTTTCAGCAATAAATTAGGAAGAATTGCGGCCATAGCCAAAAGTGACAACATAAGTGCTGTACAGACACTAAAGGTGGATAACCGTTATCGCTCCTCTTTCTCACCTCTGCGCCGCAAACGTATCTCCTATCTGTGCCGAACCCGACCTGATTCTCACTGAAATAGCTCGGAAAGCCTCGAGCATCCCCCTGCAACAGCAATCGGTCCCCGCAGACACCAGAGCGAGTTTCGTTTTTTTTGCTCAGAATCATGTGGTGTCTACTAGCCCTCAACTAAAGTACCCTGTCGGGTCGTCGAGGCGCAGATTATGGCCGCCCCTGTACACCCATGTGAGACGGGTCGGCCAAGAGAAGATGCATTCGCAACAAGAACTCGTTGAGCAACCCTCCAAGGAAAATACTAGCCTCCCTGTCGCTTCCGAAGCGAAGAGAGCTTCTTGGCCTAGACGCAGACGCGTCCTAACGGTGAATACCGCCGTCTTGAACGTCAGGTCTGCATGGGTGACACGACATCCGTTTCTTGCACTCACGTATCACGTTGTCTGTTCTGTCGTTTTTCAATTCGAAAGGGAAGAGTCTTTGCCACCTGAAACCTAGACCAAGAGGAATCGCTGGCACACCTCCGAGCCCCCCCCCCGCGCGCTCCTCACTCAAACTCACAGTTTGATTCGCGCTCGGCATAACGCTCTCCTCGTCTACGATATACCCAACATTGCTCTGTGCTGAATTGGAAGAAATTGACGGCTTCGTAGACCTCAAGAGTGAGACCCCCCCGCAGCACGAGCAGGCGCAGCAGCAACCACGATCTGCCGCGCGCTGTGGATAGACAAAAAGGAAGAGGGCCCTCTTCATCAAGCACCATCTCACCGTGCACCGCGTTGGTGGCCCGAAGCCACAGCACACCCCGTCCTGCTCGATCGTGACCAGCCTCTGGTAGTACTTGGTGTAGTCGAGGGACAAGTAGACGTAGGATCTCCACACCAGCATCATGCCAGCGTAACGGTCGGAACGAATGTATCCTACACAATCGTCCAGAGAGTTTACCACGGGCTCCTACCGTGTATTGTAGATGTAAAACCGGCGGCGGTTTCGTTAGCTCTAGGGTGGGCGGCAGACAGGTAGTGTGCCTTGGCAGCGAGGCCTGGGCTTGCCTTGAGGCCGTCATGAGACGTGTGTAGCACCGTCCCTCATGCAATGCACGACACACGCAGAGAAAAGACAGGTCGGCGGGTGTGTTCGCTCGCTATCGCGATCAGTGATGTGTAAACACGATGCTGATCTTGTGCGAGCGCCTAGAATCTTCTAATATGGAAGACGATTGGCAAGCTCGAAGTACTCAACGCTTCCACCAGAAACACCAACAGAATAGACAGTATATGCTGACGTTCCGAACGACTGCGTGTCAAGAATTCTCGAAAGAACCTTCACCAGATAGGTTACGTATCGAGAGCTACAAGCCATGTGGTAGGTACATGTTGCGTTGAGACTGCAGTCCAGCATACCAGAATTGATCGAACCCAGACAGATTTTGTCATTACGAGCGCTGGCCTATGGTCAACGCTACATGCATCGTTGTATCTACGTAAATAGGAATGCTCTGAACAGGCACCGTCTGTACCTTTAGAAGGCAGTCTAGTTGAAAGGATTTTACCTTTAGAAGGCAGTCTAGTTGAAAGGATTCGTCGTACTCCGGCAGGGTTCGCGAGTACATGGTGCCCCCAAGTGTAAGCTGGATGCCGACGAGGAAAAGGTCCAGCAGCAACGCCTGACTTTTCGACAATGATCCGCGAAAGTTAAGACGCAACGTGTCAGGGACTTGGTCTGAAGAATAGCTTGCAGGCGAGAAAGGATGGCATTCATGTCTGCACATGCATATACCAACAGTCTATTGCCACGTTTGGAGACAGGTTGAACGGACCGCCTCCCACTGTCCACATCAATAGTGCAACTTGTGACGCGTCCCCGTCAAGGCCGGCTATCTACATAAGCACCGTTACTTGTGTGGAAATAGTCCGTTCTCCGAGGAGCCCATCATTCGTTAGTTTCTTTTCGTCATCTCCTATATTCACGGTTGCTCGCGGTTTCTGCCTATACTGCTGTACTGTAAGACGATGTAGTGCTTCTCTAATTGAAGAGTTCCGGTCCGGGATCGCATATTTTGTATGGTAGAGCCTAAAACCTCACCGCCAATATAATGCATTTGTTGTGCCGCTTCATGCCGGCATGCATAAGGGTGGCCGAGCCAAAGTTCCAGAAGCAGCAAAGTATGAGACACACGCCAATCGCTGTCATGCCTCGCCCGAACCCTTGCGCAAGGTGGATATTGCCCGCTATGATGCATCCCGCAATAAACAAGTACAGCGATGCCAGGTAGCGAATGGGGTAGAGCGCCTTGGAGAAGAGCTCAAGGTTCTGGTTTGTGCACTGAGGGCACCCGGCGACAGAGTCGCACAAGGAGCAAACGAACGCATGCGGAATTCGATGTAAGCACATATGTATCTGGTATCATGTCATTTCTACAATGTATCAATCGTAAAAGGGTAGCGTCAGTCCTGGAACTTGCAAATAATTTATTCTCAAGGGCATACGTGATGGTACATGGTGCGCATCAGCGTTGGGCTAAGTCTCTCCGCTTGCGGCTGTCAATTCTCTCGATCCTTAAGGGTTGCAGGAGACATGATCTTACCATATGCTTCACTATACTTTTAGATGCGTTGCAAAGGGACGGGCGTTGGATAACACATGATACGAACGATCAGGGTATGTGTTGGATCGCCGACGGTTTGAAAACATACCGAGATGGATCCGATCTTTTCACAACTGCCACCAGGAACTACGGAACTAGCCAAAACACACATACAAAAACACGGGAACACCAGACAACGCTGCGTCGTTGTCTTACACCCCCAGTGTATCTCACCATCTTTTCATCCTTGGGACAGGGATCCCAGCGTGGTAACTACGAATTGCCTTTTAATCTCTCTTGCATCTGGGAACGATCGATGGTCGGGATGTCGGGATGTCAGACATGCGTACAAGAAAATGTAACCGTCAAAGAGTTGGTTGCCGCGGGATGTGCACTGCCCCCCTCGCTCCATGTTGCGTTCGTCTCATCTGTCGACCCCCTGCTCGATCGGGGCTCGCGCGGGCCACGCGCGCAAAAGCAACACCCTGAGCCCACACAACCAAACGACGAGCACACACACACGGAAGCAGCCCTATTTTGCTGTAGGGAGGCGGGGAGAGAAGCGGCAGCCCAGATTGCGCGTGATTTCTAGAGGAGGTCTCCGTATTCGAGGGGGGCTTATTTCTGGACGTTAGGTGTTGGGAGTGGGCTTGGAGCGAGGTAGCCGCAGAGGGATTCAGGATTGGCGCCTTGCTTGAACCTGTGGGTGCGGGAGCCACCATGTCCGACGAAGCCGCACAGATCAATGTCTTGAGGCAAGCCCTCGCGGCTACCCAATCCACGGATGCCGACCAACGAAAGCAAGGTGATTTCTTGATCCACGAAAAGGCGTAGAGGACATGACTGTTGGACAGGCGCCCCATCGCCGTTGATGCCGGCCACGGTGGTATTGCTGCTGTAGCTTCTTTGCCTTTGGCTTGGCGATGACTTGATTACCCTTCCAGTAGCCTTGATCCTGTGGCTCAATCGTGACGGAGTTGCTTTGCTATGATGGGTTTCAAAGCGCAGCAACCGCTGTAAAGGAAGTGGCCTGGAATGGATGCCCACTCGGGAATATCATGTTTTTTGAACAGAACCTGCGGTCGCACCAGTGGGTAAATCACCAACGTGATTGCGTGCATTTTCACCTCCGCTTACCCAATAGGACAAGCTGCGTGGAATGCCCCCCACTTCGTCAGCGACGCGTCTGAACAGCATAAATACGCGAGGGAATCACAATTGCGCCTAATAATACCGCTGGGCGGCCTATCTATTGAAGGACTATGACGTAAGACAACACCCCCCCATCGCGCTACGTAGAAGGTGCCTTTTGAAGAGAACCTGTTCATATATCAAAAGCACTTGGTTGCGTATCAAGTAAGTTCGTTCCTTGACATCAGTGGGGGAGGGTGTAGCGATGTTTTATTTTGTCTGGAAAATTTCTCGTCGCATGTTGCTTTTTGGTTTTTTTCGCTCACGGTGCAACACTCTTCGTACATTCTGATGTTTTCTTCCTCAAGATCGTAGAAGCCAAAACGCCAATACCGATCGAATGGATAAGAAAATCCACCACAGGTGCGGGAACCACGAAGTTTTCGCGTTCCGCTATTTGGGCATGCTTTCAGGTCACCCGAACGAATACACCATGCGAGGATTGTGGGAAAATTCTTAAGAGGCGACGCAGATTAGAACTCTTTCATTGTGTCCAAATGCTACGTGTGTAAACATTGCCGTGCGTGTACAGACGGGACAATTCACAGAAGGCAAACTCTCAATAGCGCACGGTTTTCAAGTCCAACGACTACCTGTTGTGGCGAAGAATGGAATCATCGGCCTCCTCATGTCATCTATTTTAATTGCTTGTTATAGACATGGAGCAAGATTATGAGCTCCTTCTCTCCTATCCTATCGTATGTAGTCTCATCAAGAGGTCTCGTCGGTCCAAAAGTCTGTGCATTGCCTCCTTCGCTATGAAAAATCTACCGGTCACATGTGCTTCTTTGTAAAAGCCCCAAGGAAAGCAATCACGTGCAGGATTAGAACATGCTTCAACGAGGTGACTACAACCTGCCAGAACCTTTCATCCCCTGCACCCCGCCGCCCCACCGAATCCCCGCGCGCACGCACGTCCGAACGAACTCCCAGCCGAAGCTTTCTTGAAAAGCATGGAGCAGCAGCCCACGTACGCCCAGCGGTTGGTGGGAGTGATAGAGGCACACTGCGCAGGAACTACCGTCGAGGACAAGACTATGCGCACGCTCGGGGCCGTAGTGTTCAAGAACCTCGTCAAGGAAAAGTGGGCCCCGGAGGTAGGTCGGTGGGGGTACGGCACCGCGAGGGTCACAGGGGGGGGGGGGGGG
>CACKRE030005233.1:48272-61219 GCA_902602495.3 Ectocarpus sp. CCAP 1310/34
TTCGCTTGTTGGTTCGAGCTTTGATCACGAAACCTCAAAAGCGTTCAAGCGTGTGATGGGTAACCAGGCTAGCACGGGAGGCACTGGTCGCACACTAGGCCTTCGCGCACAAAAGTATAGAGAGGCGTACAGCAGTACATGTCGCACCAATGGTGGTGCGTAGCAGCGTCTGTGTGTTGTTGGTGTCATGTGCCCCTCTCNAGCGTTCAAGCGTGTGATGGGTAACCAGGCTAGCACGGGAGGCACTGGTCGCACACTAGGCCTTCGCGCACAAAAGTGTAGAGAGGCGTACAGCAGTACATGTCGCACCAATGGTGGTGCGTAGCAGCGTCTGTGTATTTTGGTGTCATGTGCCCCTCTCCGCGGAAAGAGAGAGAGAGAGGCCGCCGCTGCTGCTGCAGCAGCAGCTGCTGCTGCAACCAAATGTTGATCTCTCCTCTCGCTTCCTCCGCCGATAGCTAACAGCAGCAGTGTATGGCACACCCTTCTCCCGCCGTCTCGCCCTCGCTGTGGTCTGTGTCTCCCTCTCCCTGTTTGTCCATGTCTGGCTCTGTGTGTGTGGTGTGTGGTGTGCGAGGTTATCTGTCTTGGTTCAAAATCAAACGACACCTCCTCTCGGTGTTGCAAGGGGCTAGCATCTTCCCTGCTTCAAGTTGGGTACCGACGCTGCACTATCTCGACGCACCGAGCACGGATTGAAGAGGTAGCAGTTGGGGCAGCTCGGGTAAAATATTACTTGTTGTGAACACGTCTTAGATTGCAATTTGGTGCCGAAATGGTGAAATGGGCTCGAGTCTGCTGGCTTATTTATTGCTGGTCAGACAGACCGTCGGACAGCCTTGGCCCGTTTGCCCCCACCCCTCTGAACAGCTTTTTTTTTTAACAAAAGGCGTCCCTATCGGGCCACTTCTCTTCAAAAATAAACTATAATTATTGTGTGCCCTGCTAACAAAGCTTGCTCACAGGACCCACCACATGGTGCGTACTCGGTCCACACCTTTCGGGTGCTCAACTTGCAGCAGACTTTTGGAAAAACTATCTTGTTTAGAATGGTGTCATAATGTCGACACACGCTTTCCAGAGAGCCCTGCGAGGAACTGGTGCCCGATATGGCGGTGCAAAGGAGGAACACCTACCGTAAGAGGTGGGGATGGCATCCCCTAGAACGATTTTCAAAACTCGATTGGTCCACAACCAAGCTTGTGCCAACACCAATAATGGTGGTATTGGAAGTATCTCGTCGACGGCTTTCCCCAGACTTATCGGGCTCTTCACACACCCAATTGGCTACGGAGCAATCGAGCTGTGAGTCGGTCTACACTGCTGTAGGGGGGTTGCCATCTCTCCTCGTTTTATGGTAGTTGATGGTCCTTCAACATCGCCCCTCCGGTTGGTTGCTACCCTGAGCTTTGACTACGGTTATCGCAGAACGATTGCCGTACATCCAAGCATTCGGCACGTGATTGCAGACCAACGAGCTCTATTCGCACAGCGCCATATCCCCCGAACCTCGGAGTACTTCGGTATGCATGGTCGGTTGCATCAACGGGGCTATAGATAGACCAACCGAAGCTGCTGACTTCACGCGACCCCGATATACTACACAACAGCAGCGAGTAGTATCGAAGGTGCATGTGGACCGTCTTGACAGGAATAGTTGGTTCGACTCGCTTTTGTAGCGGCGACTTGACCCCTTCGCCAAGCAATCGGTCTATCGCTGAGGCTGCGACAGCAAGGTGCTAATAGAACTTCGGTAGTACAGCAGTACCCGCCCGCTTTAGAAGGTGACATTAAACCAGTAGAATCCGTCAATTGCTTAGTCTAGTGGTTTGATTTCGGCTTCTTTACCGATCGTAAGAAAAACGGAGTATGTTCGTAATAACCAAGAAATTGAACTTCGCGGCCGGCGCGCACTGTATTCTATGTAGAAGCCTTTGCTCAGCGGTGACAAAAAAATTTAGTCTCGCCAAGGTCTCGCTCATAATAGGTCTGCACTGCTGTGTCTGGAGCTCCACTGGCTACAGCGATGTGTCGGTACAGTGCTGCTGTGTCTGTGGAGTCTCCACTGGCTACTCTGTTGCGATCAGTGCTGTCCTTCGCTGTTCAGACGCTCCCAGTGCACGCCGGGTGAAACGGAACCATTCGCCTCCTAGAACACGTCCCCCACGTGCCACTTGAAAAGGAGGCGACGGACGGTGTCCGCTGCTTTGATGCTACATGATACGCCGAGCGCAATTATTGCGGCTGCACACCTCGGAGGGCAAACGGCCACAACGCCGAACGCGTCAATCGAAACAGCTTAGTATGGGATGAGGCTTTTTTTTTTCACAATTTCACCCTTGGCCATCGAAAAACGTTTCGAAGCCCTCGTTTGTTGAAGCCATTCAGTTGGCTATGCGCTTTTCGAGTCCTCGTTGAATCATCACTAAATTCAACCGTGGAGAACCCCTGAAAAAGTGCTAAACCGTCGAGCTACAGTAATGGTGACCCCTTGAAGAATCTGGTAGTACTTTGAACTGCAGCCACTATGTAATCCGCACAGTTAGCCAGCGTTCTTGCCACCGATCACGGTTTTCTCGCGTAACTGCAGGGAGTGATTGTTGTGTCGATTTCCTATTCTTCGTACGACCAACTGTTGTGCCGCATGCCATTATTGGCCTCTCTAGACACGCCACGTGAAGACGGGCGTTCACAACGTACGACGTGTCGTGCCCTGTGTTTCCCCTTGTTCTTCACTCGCCGCCAACACCGACCAGTGTGTTCTTCTTGGATGTCGCGTGCACCGTTTCTGCTATCGTTGCTGCTGCGAAAATTCCATGTTCTTGGCATCATGCGGTGGCCAGCTATCGTGGTGCCTGGTGTTGCGAAAGGTGCTCCGGTGAAAACGTGACCTGTGTAATTTAGCGGTGCTGCGGATGAGGCTTTTTTTTAATTCTAAATGTGCACCCCCCAGACCGCTGAACGGATGAGCTCTCAGTTTATTTCGCGGTTTTTGTTGCCTGCGTCCAATATGTATTGAGGCACAGCATCGAAAGTCTCGGCTGTCCCTCTCTCGAGCGCAGTTCATCCAACCCGAGAGATGCACCCCGAGACGGTTCGATGCTTGTTAAGTTCTCAAGCTGGGTTGTGCGTGCCCCCGCTTCCGTTCGTCGTTTTTTGTGCAGGTGTCAGACGCAGAGGTAGCTCAGTGCCGGGATCGATTAGAGGCAGTAAAGAAGGCAATGCCTGTATGTACGATAGCGGGGGGCACCAAGAAGCGCGGGCGAAAGCCAACGGGCAATGGGGCGGCAGGGGCAACAGGTTCCCAGAACGGCAAGAGGCCTAAGGGGGGCACCGTGGGTTCGAGTGCAACATGACACCATGGGCACCTGGATAATTAGTGTGTACAACTGGGTGGTGGTATGTCTTTTCGTCATGGGGTTATTTTTCGCAGCTCGCTGTGAGGGGCGGCGGCGCTACCAGCGTACGTGGCACAAGCGCTGAAATGAGAAAGATGGCAAGAAACACGTGGAGATTTCGCTCTCGTACGTTGATGGTGTAAGGATGGGATGATTTCTCGTGGGTATAAAGACGTGTTCGTAGCAGGTGTGTACCAACACATGCCTGACGGGTACATGTATGGTAATAAAACAAAAGCAGAACAACCTGATCGCCCTGTCAATGTGTTGTTTCATTCTGAGACTTCGCAGGCAAAAAGGTTGTTGGTTGCACCATTACCGATTGTACCATGGTGCACCCGTGGCCTGTCTGCAGGCAGCACCCCTTGTCATTAGACTCGACGACTCGTTTGGTATTCTACCATCCGCCCAGCCTCCTGTTTTTGCCCTCGACGTGTGCTTTTACAACCATACGTGTAATTTCTTTGGCAACCCGCGGGAAGCCCGTCTTTTGTTCGTTGTTCGTGCATAGTATACGTTCAATGTGGTCAGGCATTTTTCCGAGTTTGATCAACCAGGGCATTAGTTTGCGGTGCTGCCACGTCTCTTTTCTTTTTCGGGACGCATAGAAGAGACCTTGAGCCTCCATCTTGTGGGGCCGCCCTCTGCTTTGCCTTGTTTTTTTTTTTTGGGCTGCCCGTCCCGCGTTTGCATCATCTGTATACTGGTACAAAGTGTGCATTTCATATCTCGGGCGGACTGCTTCGAAAACAGAGATTCACGGGCCAAACACCAACTAGTTTGAGGGCTTTCCACAGAGTGCGAATTCGACAGGACCCTCTTATTATATGTCATCATGATCAACGTTTTCCGAGACGATTCGTGCGCATTGACTGGCTATGTACCTTTGCGGCCTTTTGGCCTTTGTACCACACTTGACCGCACACAAGAAAGACACGATCTTCAGCGAATAGGTACTCGGCGAATACAGCAGTACCCTGAAAACTTCGATAAACGGGTACATTTGTTCCCACGATCGGTGCTACAGAGAGGAAACCTTACCAAGAACACTGCACAAACAACAACGGCACGTGCACGCAACAATCGATGCCATGATGCCCATCACATGCTGATGCCGTGGATCTGCCGAGGTGGGTGAAGGGGCACTTGTTGTTGTTGTTGCTGCTGCTGTGTTCACATTAAAAACCGTTCCGATCTCTCTCTACCCAGTACCTTCGTATGTCCGTACTGATCCAACAATCGACGCGGTCGATTCCCGTGTTCGCAGGCTAACTTACCCTAAAAAGGTACACTGCGAGGGCACGGATATTAACTGATTCCGCGTCCCCCCCCAACACTCCGGAATTCACGTACCCCAGACCCACTCTCTATGCGGCACACGCACACAGGAGCGGCGCCCTGATCTGGCCATAACATGATCGACGCTATGCGCCGGCGGGCGGAAACCCACCATGTGCAGTCCGAGGAGCCATTCGCCCGCGCTGAAACGTTCCTAGGTTTTGGAGGGAACGGGAATTGGGGGGGAGGTGCTGCTTCTGTGCTGGAGCCACAGCAGTTCCGGCAGCAGCAGCAGCAGCAGCAGCAGCAGCCGCCACCTCTGCAGCAGCGCGGGTTTTTGAACTGTTTCTTCTGGTGCGGTGGGCCATCTGGCAATATCGCGGAGGATGAGGATGGACAGGAGGACGAGGAGGACCCTTCCCTGGGCTTGCCGGATGTGAGTTGTGGAGCATGTGTCGCTTCGGATGCCCGAGGGTGTTCTTTTGTTCTTTCGGGGACCGGCAGAAAAAACGACCTGGTTGAGGTTTGAATCACTCTCGCCCGGGGTTCGAGCGTCTGAGACCTGGCGTCCCGACTCGTGACTGCCGTCTACGTTCTGTGGTTAGGAGGAAGAGCTGGTCGTGCTTTCTGATTATGCTCCGAACCCAACCCTTGGACGGACGATCGATCGCAACGAATGTCGTGAATATTGTCAATGTCAAGAGCGTCGGATTTGTTTCTAGGGGTCTGTTGAGGGCATGACGCGCCGTCATGGTAAGAGAAAGCAGCTGTTCGTCTTGGCATGTTCGGTCGGGTTCAAGTGTACCTGCTGCACTACCTCGGCCCGTTCGTCCTACCGTCTACTACCCGGAAGTGGTTATTTCCTGAGGCGCCGATTGTGTCGGCCTCTGCTCCCCGTATACGGATTGGAGTTGGGTCCAGTATTCACGCAGCCTATCTACCTACCTGACCCTGGTGTCGACACGATCTGTTACATCGCTTCGACTCTAAAATCTTGTGGTTATTCTCGAACGGGGGGTCTTAAAGTGAGATCATGTTTATACTCTCTTCAGAAAGTAAGAGGTTGTATCTATTCTGCACACCAGCTGGTTTCTTCTGATACTGCCACCATTTGTCGTTCTGGCTGTAAACCACAGCTTCAAACACATTCCAAGGTTTAGGTTTCGGACGCACCTCTGGCGATGCAATACCTTCATTCTATGTAGCTGCCGCTGCTTCTGTTCAATCACATGCGGCAGCGGGCATCCGGTTTACATGAAAAAACATATGATGAAGGCACTTTTCACATAGGGGCCAGAGAGAGATACATGTACCTTTCCCGAACGTTGGTATACACTACCGCGATTTCAATGCTTGTAGGCCAGCCGGCCAGCGGCAAAACGCTCTTCGACTGTAGCGAGGGACTGGTGTAGTCCTGCTGCACGTTCCATTCTGCTCTACAAAAGTGACGGACATCTCACGGTACATGTATTTGTGGTGCTCTATCGCACAGCAGGGGTGCGGTGAGAACGCAAACAGGAACGGAAAAATTATTCCATCCGATTTTTCCCACAGGGGAAAGTCGGAGCTCCGTGTGTCTATCGAAAACTCCGAGAAAATCCCGATGTTCGGCTCTAGCTCTCGCACGAGTCCGGGATAACTCTGGACTTCTTTGAGCTTGTACAACATTGATTCCGCGGTATTTAAGGTAGAGGCTCCACTGCAGCACGCGTGCAGGTATGGTGCTGGTGGATACTTCAACATTCGGATTGTTCACACCCAGCGAACCGGACGTATTGTTGTTGTTGTTGTTGTTGTTGTTTCTCACATTAGCTCTATAGTCCACAAAAAATGGGGAGCCCGTGGTCTCAAAACCCGGCATATACGACGCCGCGGGGAAAAAAAACAAAAATAGGTTACAAACCACTTGGAAAAAGAAAACAAAATAGTGTGCTGGTATGAAGCACTGCAATACGGGTAGCCGTGGTTTTGTCGAGTACTTTTATTCATCGTACAGCAGTCCGGAGTCACTGCGCAGGGAGGTGACCAACACTTAAACAATGGATGTTCAATTCGATTTTCGCACGGGGATCGTACCCACGGAACGAATCGCGTACAACCAGTTGAGAACGCATGGGATCGCACCGTTTGCACAACTTCCTCATGACTTCAAACCAAATTGACAGTTACTTAAAAGAGTTCCTGCGTGACCTTGTTCCTGTGTCGCCCCGGATGATACGCCAGAGGTGTACTCCGAACGCATGTAGGCTGACGGTATAGAACAGATACAACAAACGTACACATGTACACAAGCCGTTCTGTCGAAGCCTTTTCATGCGGAAGTACGTCGTGTGGTGGAGGCAGACTTGCAGAAGATACTATCCAAGGAAACGTGAGGGAAGAGAAAGTTCATCCGTTTCGAGGAAGCGAATGGCAAGGGCTTTCGGCGGATGAAAGAATGCCGCCTGACGTGTAATCGGGAGTCAAACCAGTCGCGTGCACTGGGGAGTCACGACGATCGGACTGATTGCTTTTTGTTCCCCGACAGGGCGATAACAACAGCCGTTGTCCGACGGTGTTGACGAAAGAGTTTTTGTTTACTCGGCATCTCAACTCGTGCTGTGAAGCTCTTGAGAATATCAAGTCTTGAGTGCCTGTGGCATGCCCACACAAGTGTCGGCATTGCTGCTGTACGGTGCGACCTTTCTTGCGACTCCAGACCGCAGTGTGTTACAGGCGTCATGCCTTCAGCACGGGAATTATGTCCCAAGTAGTATTGACGTTGTAATGAGGGAGCACCTACCATGAGACGCGACCGTTGTGTACCTCACACTCAGGTGGACCGTGAGCGGGACGAGAAACGTCATATGATGTGTAGTATTATCTGTCAGGTGTAGTGGCTGGGTAACGGAGAACTCGTCCGCTTGTGTGGAAACAAGTCAGTTTTTGAGCGCACGTGGGCGGATGCAGACGCGCGTTGACAAGGCTCTGAATTGCTTTGTTGTGTCCCCGCGATGTCGTTCGACACCCACCCCGTGTGGCTTGCGACATGCACCCGTTTGGGCTTCCCGGCTGTTTATTTTTAGATATTTTACACGTGTTCTGACATGGAAGTGTTGTGTTGAATCTCTCGCGCAATTGTGCGGTGTAATCAGTACCTGTTCGGAAGACGGCTGGGCCACGGCCGCCTGGGGCAAGTTCGGCACGCTATTCGACGCTCGGACGGGGAGAGCGTGGCGGTCAAGTGCGTCAAGCGGAACCGACACTCCGGCCAGGAGGTATTACGCCGCGTTTGTTCGTTGCATTGCACTCTAGTAAATGATTGCACCCGTTCAACTTTCTGCACGATACGCACGTCGCCGAAAGAATGCTACCTTTTTTGTCGCAGGGATTGTTGTTTTGCGTACTTTGGAGGACTCCTGAATTCAGCATATGCATATATCTACACAAAGAGATCCCATCCCGCTCTGTGATGTGAATTTCGCGGGCAATTTCCGTCAGAAGCGTCCGCCACGAAATATGCAAACAGCAGTCGGTGGATCCGAACCACGTCGAAGTCTAAGCGGATTTTTGTGAAACGGCAACAACGTCGAGCATTGTTTGGCGAACAGCTTGTCACCGAATACTGTTGGACGCTAGACGACTGCCGGCAACGTGCAGTCGAAGCTCTTGCGCGTGTGGCCGTTGCGTGCGTGTTTGTGTGCGATTGCTTCACCCAGCAACACCCAATCATGAAGGTAGTGTCCGCACGACGTTTGAACGGTCGATGACAGTAACTCGAACCATGAGGCTTTCAGCATGCGTTCCAGGGATCCTCCGCGCTTTTTTGTAAGCACGAAGCCTGCGTCTCGCTTCTGCGCACCAAACGCATGATCGTGTTGTGGTGAGGTGGCGTCCTCCTGACGTAAAAGGCCACATTTTCCTCTCCTCCTGAGCGTCCTACCGCCCCCGCGCTCCTCGTGTGTGCTGCTGTGCCAGGAGGAGCGTGTGTTGGAGGAGGCAGCCGTGCTCAGCGGCCTGTCCCAGTCGAGCATCGTGCGTCTCGTGAGCTTGGAGTCCCTGCCGAGTTGTCACTACGTGGTTTTGGAGGTCAGTTGATTCTGGGGTTTTGCGGCAGTGCCGTGCTAGCACGCTCGGAAGAGGCCAGCGTGCGGTAGTCTCGACTTCTCGGCGACAGGAACCACTTTGTTCGTAGCGATCGAGGTTGGGCCACACTGCACGGGCATCCCTCTCGGTCCCACGATGTCACCATACATCAGTGCCGCACAACTCTCGCCGAGTATGATTAATAGAAGTGAACCTGATGCTGAGCTGATCTGTGTTGTGGTAGAAACCAACAGGGTTTTATTTTCTGGTGTCGATGTCGGTGTATCCTCACGATCAACACCACACCGTTTGTGTCCGTTCAATCTGTTGTGGCAGACAAATGGGTGCAGACGCAGCTGTTGCGTGTGTATTTTGCTTCGACCAATAGTCGAAGTCGTACATGGCTAGCACAAGAGTTGGGGTGGAGGTCGTCAGATTCACAACAGTTCCCCAACGTCCGACCGTATTACCTCGCCGTTCGCCCACGTTGTTCGCACAGCCCGCTTACGCACCCAAGATCACGAGAAATATCAGAGTTTCACCTCTCCACACATGGGATATGTCTTCCTGATTGCATATCTTACCCCGCCCCCCATGGAATGCACGGATGACGACCAGCATCTGGTTCATGCTTGTGAAACGTAGCCTGGACTGGCGAACACTCGGTTTATCGTTCCGTCCCGGCATTTTTCGGATGCGAGGTTAATGGTCCAACGACTTGGGCATTCGTTTTCAGGAGTACCCCCCCTCCCCGCTCCGTCCTCTCTGGACGCGAGGTCAATGGTCTAACGATAACGGCATGCATGACTATCAGCACCCCCCCCCGAATAACATATTTACTACAACGGACGTTTTGCACCGCAGCTCCTCGATGGGGGCGACATCCTCGACGCGGTGGCGGCGCTCCATTCCTACACCGAGCACGATGCGCGGCAGATCGCTATCGCCCTGCTGCAGGCCCTGAAGCACGTGCACGACGAGGTCGGCTGCGTTCACCGAGACTTGAGGCCCGAGAAGCTCCTCATGGCTAGGGACCCGTCGGGGGGGCCGCAGCCGAGGATCGGCAAGAGGGTCAAGGTGGCTGGGTGGGGGAGATCTAAGAGGCTTCCGCTCAGCGGGGAAGTCCCTGGAGAACACTGCTTCGGCAACCGAGGTAAGGAGGTGTAGGGGAGAGAGATGTTGGGCGCCGGGTCTGAACGGCGGCGTAGTTTTTGGGGAGAGATTTTAGACGCCGGCGGGTGTCTATACTGTAGCCAGCCACGTGCAGATCGTGTCCATGGGAGGTGTGCCCCGCCCCTGCTATCAATGGAGTCGGAATGAGTGGGTGGTACGATAGTGTCTAACTTTTGGGGTGGTCATCTAGACTCGCGTAGACGAACCAAGGCTGAGCTTGCGAGGGCTACCATCGTGTTTGTGCGCGCCCACGACAAGCTCACGATCGCCGAAAATCGTCTGATCATCATTCACGGACACAGAATTATCTACCCTCCGAAACACGCACTGCTGTATCTCCCTCCCCAGAGTACTCTAGCGCTGGAAAAGTCTCTTGAAGACAAAGAAACAGTCTCAGCTGAACCACGTGTTCGATGACCTGACGACCTCCATTCGCTATCCACCAATGCAGCGTATCCCCCTCGCGAAACCTTGTTCCACCCTCATCCGTCTCTCCCCACTCCCGCTGTGGCAGCGTTCTCGGCGCCCGAGATGATCCTCGAGGAGCCGCACGGCAAGCCCGCAGACATGTTCGCCGTCGGGGCGCTCCTGTACACCCTCCTCTCCGGCTCGCCGCCCCGCGTGGCCACCCTCTCGTCCGCCGTCAACCCTAAGGCGCCGGACACCGCCACCGGCCCCGCCTGGGCGGGCGTTTCGGCGGAGGCCAAGGGCCTGGTGGGGGCGCTCATGACGCCGAGGGGGCCGGCGGCTAGGTTTTCCGCGGAGAAGGCATTGGGGCACGAGTGGATCAGGGCGGGGAAGGGGGAGCTGAAGGCGAGGTCGCTGGACGCCGTGCTGAAGGGCGCCAGGGTGTTGGGCTGGACCCGGTGGCAGAACGAGGAGAGGACCAGGCTGGACGGCAGCGCGCGAGGCAGCGGGATCCCGAGAGCTTCGAGCATGTTTTGATCACATTTGATTCTTTGTTGTGCTTTTCTCATGGTTTCATCATGATTTTTTTTTTTTCTCTCCGGTGAAAGGTGTCATGTACATCTTTTCTCTCTTTCTCTGGTGTGGTGTTTTTGTTGCTTGTCGTTTTCTTACGGGGGGGGTTGAGAGTGGTTTTGTCGATCTTTTGTTGCTGTGAATGAAAAAGTACGCCCTCTTCGTTTTCTCCTTGGACGGTGCGTGTTTTGATTATTTGCTCGAGCCAGCGTGTTTGCGAACGGGTCAAGGGATGAGAGTCGTTGACGATTTTTTTACGCTAGGCTTGCAGCTTGGTGGAGGATTCTGCTTTTGTTGCGCTCTCGAGAGAAGTAGGGCTGCTACTCATATAATAATTCATGCTTTATTATAAAAACCCCGGAATACTTTCACCACCACCAGTGCTGAAAATTCTCGGAGGTTGCGAATTGAGTGTTCTGGCATTCCAAGTGAAACAACGAGTCGCGTCTTCACATGACCTTGCGGAGTGCTACCCATCTTCGTATGCTAGCCGCGCTTGTTCGTCTCGAGACTGCTGTTTTCTAGTGCCAGAATCTTTTACGACGACGAATCTGTGCGGTGTGCAAGGTTTGTGGCGGATTTAGTCGACGAAGTGTGGGTGCGCACCGCTCTACGTTCTGACGAGGAAAGACTTTTTCGGCGGTATGCTAGAACACCCATTTTAATACGCCAATTAGCCAAGGCAAATGCGCGTGAGAGAGAGAGAGAGCGGGAAGTGACATTTGGCGGGTAGAGCACGTTGAGAGTTTTCTAATAAAGTGGGTCGAAGGGCATTTGTACGATAGTTTTAATTGCGAGGCGGAGAAGGCTCGGCGAATCTACTTGGCTTTCTTTTTCAACAGAGACCCTGAACCAAATGGGCGTGGGGGGGGGAGAGGGGGCTTAGCCTGTTCGTCCGCGCTGTCCTTTTTTCTCTTTCCTTGGACATGTGACTTGGGAGCGTCATCCATATGAACGGAATGTCTTTTTTTATTCGTGTGGACGAGAAGGCTACCGCATTTGTTGCTTGCGTCGGTGACGTTGCTCAATTCACAACTCACTCACCTGGCGTTTTTTATTTTTTTTCAGTCTTCGCTTGCTTCTTTGCAATTTGCGATGTTTTTGTGTCAGGGGCAGTAGTAGGGGCACGTAGTGGTGGCGTGTGTGTGGGGGGTCGTAATGACTGCAAAGAATATCACGGTCACGGAAGGTTGTCGATGTTTGTCCCCGCTACGATAACAGTAATTTTCTTGTGCGGGCGACGAGGTCGATGCGGGGAAACGGACTAGCCCGTGTGTTTGTTTCCTTCCAATATTTATGTGCCATAAATGCGGTCTGCCACTCTCGTGCAGACAATTCCTTGTTCTATGTGTGGGGCGAGAGAAAGTGCGCTTGTTTTCCTTGAGGAATGCTGCTGCTTTTGGGTTGGTCACCCCATTCTTGCTGGTGGCCTTTTGGGCGTCAACGAGACTCTGTATGTTGCTTTCTTGCCTCTTTTTCCCCGTGGGTGCGACTGAATCATTCAAGTTACTTGTGCGGCAGCAAATGCCCTCCTTCCTAATCAACATGTGTATTCAAGACCATCACCGGTGCAAAGCTCTGCTGTGACGTGTGTACAGAGGCTCGGTGTGGTTTGTGTGTTTGTGCGGAAAGCGTGGAATTGAGATACGGTCAAATATATGTTGCCAATAGGGCGGCCGGGGACTAGTCGGGCTTGTTTTGTACTTCGAAGTAGAAAGCATTGTGATTCGTCATTATTACTTCCAAGGGACTGGAGTAAATGTCAAGAGGGGATAAATTAAGAAAATGCGGAGGGCGTTGCGTCCACAATCGCGCGAGACAGCCTCACGGCACCGCTTAGAGAAGAGTGCAGCGGGTAGGGCGGGACGCACAGAAGACGACGTCATGTCGAGAAAAACGGGATCCGGCCGCGGCTCTGTTGCCGCTACTGTGGTCTGTGGCTAGAACCCGTGCACCTATTCAGTCAGGCGGGTGCGAAGGGAGGTACTTTCATCAAGGCGGGCACCCTGTGAGTGTGATCGTTGTTATCAAGAGTGGCTCGCGAGAGAGAGG
>CACKRE030005233.1:65255-83450 GCA_902602495.3 Ectocarpus sp. CCAP 1310/34
CGTCGTTGCCAAGCGACGAAACCCAATCCCGATGGCAAACACCGGGGGGCGGCGGCTTGTTTTACAACGTCGTTGCCAAGCGACGAAAACTCAACCCCGATGGCAAACACCGGGAGGGGCGGCTTGTTTTACAACGTCGTTGCCAAGCGACGAAAACCCAACCCCGATGGTAAATACCGGGGGGGGGGACGGGGGGGGGGTTATTCAATATACCATATTCGAGTATCCCGGCTGCTTTGAAGAAGAATCAACGGCACACTTGCTTATCTCTTGCAGCATATGCGTTGTAGCACACAGCCACGAGTGTGAAGGTGCATGGAATCAGGTATATAATGTGTGTGCAAATCCGAAGCCCTTCGCACAAGTAAACGCAGCATGCGGCATATTGTCAACAAAGCGAGGCAACAAGTGAGGCTCCCAGACTTGCAAAGAACCAGTAGCGTGACAGTTGATTCCTACGCACCCCTGCCCCTGCAATGCACCATGTACTCCCTTGATGCTGCCCACTGCAGCGCAAAGGTGGAAGCGCTACGTACCCTCCTGTGCGTCACTCAAGCAGCGTTTTATGTACTTGCTACGAGACCGTACGCGACAAGACATCCTTGGTGTGCTTGGTTGGCAAGAAGCAAGCAAGCCGAGCGCTCTGCCGAAGAGGTACCGTAACCGACAACGAAGTGGTGAGGTACCGCAAGACTCTGTTGCGCTTACCAAGAGTCGTTCCCTTGCCGATGTGTTGGTTGTTGTCTTGTTGCTTGCGTCGAGAACCAGCGCAGCCCCGACCGCCGGCCGCGAAGGGGCCACGTCAATTCGTCAGGTCAGGCGACTCCACATCCCGGTACCCGTTTTCCCTGTATCCTCTTGGTTCCCCCCCGATGCGGAAGGATCTCGGGAAGGCTCATCACATGAGGTGCGGTGACTAAGATACGAAGATTGCCACCAAAACTATCACACCCATCTGGCCAACCCGAGCTACAGTACTGTAACCCTCGGGAACAAGGGTGCCACGAGGGCTACGGAAAAGTACAACAACCGGGCGCGAGAGACTGTTTACCACCAACTCGAGGATTTTTTGGTGTGATGACCGTCCGTGGTTTTACGTCATACCCCATGGGTTCGCTTAAGGTGTTTCCTCCCGGCTGCAGGGGTGCTTTTATGTGCGCATTGTAGCGTGATCGCCTGGTTCAATCCAGGGTGTAATTTTGTTAGCGTTTGTTTCCAGAGGTACCAAGGTAGTTGTCGCGGGAATGATGCTTTTTTACGATGCTACAGCGACCCGAGGCAAGCTCGCGGACATAACGAAAGGACGAGCACCGGGATTAAATGATCACGTGTCGTTTGCGAACTTCCGTTGCTCAGCTTCGGTGAAATGGTGCCAACGCTATCGCGACTGTGGAAAGAGGAGGCACAGCAGCAGTGGAACGCATGACATCGTCACTCGCAATGTGTAGAACCAAGTGGGAGAGAGCTCGCAAACGTCCTCGAGTGGAAGCATCGGCCAAGCGCTAACCAAGGCAGCAAAAGAACCGCGGTTGAATGGAGCACGAGATGACAACACGGTCGGGCTGATCACCGCGGACAGCATATCTGAAATAAAGCCATATAGAATAACCTACACCTGCCCGTGGACCTGCTAGGGCGGCTGGAGACGACCAAATTTCGGTTTTGAACAAGGTGACGATGACCGAACATCGAAACAGATCGCGCCACAGGCAAACAGGTTGTTGCCCTGCTGCCTCAAGCTACCGATATCTGACTGTACGTACGTATACAGCATCACCGAACAGAGAAAACTTGTACGAGATACCGCTGTCCGAAATACCCCGTTCAGCAGGTGGCGGGACATGCCACTCAGGATGAGTGGTTCGCCACTTACTGCCTGCCTAGAACACTCCAAACAGAGATTTGTTGATTTTTTTTTATGTTTTTGCTTCCCACCGTGCGCTCTTGTGCTTTGCCGGTGTGGGGCAAGAGCGAAGACAAACGTCGCCGCTACGCCGAAAATCACTCGCAGAGCAGAAGAACACGCTTCTTCTCCCACAACCCACCCCCTCTATCCTGAAGTTGACCCGAAAACTAAATCGGGCTTTTCTACCCGATGTCGCTGGCATAGCTCAACCAAGTGCTACATCAGCTTCCTTTTTTAGATCGAAGCAACGGCAAAAGTTCATCGAGCGCGTGCAACCCCGTACAGACAGATGGTCTAGGCCTGGTCGTAGTTCTCGGTCTGAAGGCCCTTGATGTTGGCCACTTCCACGTGCTGGACAAGGGTGTACAGCTGGCAGGACGCGGTACAATGGGGAGGGCGGGAGGGGGCGACACAAAGGGCCATAGGGGTGGGGTCAGCACCACGACGAGACGGAGTTTTCTCAAAGTTCGATCAAGAAAACACGTCACTTCATCAGTTGCCGCGATCGGTGAATTGCCGCACAAGATTAAGCTTCTTGAAAATCGGTGAATACCCAACCAGGTGGATAGGTTGGGCACGCTACGCACTTCAAGACACATTCCATACCCTTTGGGTGCATCACATACATACAACAGACCACACGGCAGGTCGCTTCAGGCCACCCACGACCCACTGCCTGTACATCCAAAGTTTTAGGTACCGCTTGATCGAGGCCACACTCTGCTCGGTCTGCTGGCTGGACAAACCGGCGGAAATTTTTGTAAAATCCATGAGACGGTCGGCCTGGAACAGGTAGGGACACTTCACTGATGCCGTTGCCGCCTCAAACCGAAACCAAAATGAATTTTCGGGGGAGGGGGGTGGGGTGGGGGGGTTCGACTAGATTATCGTCTCCATGGCAACGTGTGAAGTCGTGCGTACTGCCAAGAGTTCAGCCACGAATGTACCGACGTCAAATGTGTAAACAGACCTTCAGGAGACGAACTGAGAACCATCTCGACCAAAGACTGACGAGATACATGGGAACAATGGTCATTCTTCGAAACCCTCAAACGTGCTTGTCAGTGCGACGCCACACAGCGGTAAACTCGGGAAGAAAAGCTGAATGGAAAGCATGGCCATCAATGCCTACGAGCGCACGCCATTCGCACCACAAGGCTTCCCCAAGATCAGAGAACCAATTTTGCACCTACCGGCCATCACCTTTTGATACCCTTATAACGAGCGATTTTCCAACCATGACTAACCTGCCCAATTTGAAAACAACACGCGACACTGCGCTACAACCCAAGATAATGCGTACAGCAGTAGCACCCGCTCGACAACCACACACAGAGTTCAGCCTCCCCCATGCTGCCTCATGGGGTCCCAGTTCATGGCAGATATAAGTGTTTTGTGTTTTCAACCGCAGTAAGACTGGCGTCTATTCATTGGTCGGCCGGTGAGCGCGGTCGATGCCGATAATAAAGGCACACACAAACATCACGCAGACTACAACAAAGTTCCGCGTTCTCCAGCTCAGCCCTTGCAGTCTCGTTGGAGGCCTGTAACCACAGGATTCAAAAACAGTTAGACGCACCTTCTCAGTGGCCTCCTCGTCCTCGTTACGCTTGCGCGAAAGGCGCACGCGCACCCGGGTGGGCACGTTGCGCACACCCTTGGAGAAAAGGAACTTGTTGAGCTTGGCGTCCACGCGCACGTCGCTGCCACAAAATAGCACAAGCACCAGAGAATGACAGGATAAGGAAGACACACGAAAAAGTCAACGACAAGCGGAACGATACGCACTCAAGTCACTCTGTGAGCAGCAAGAGCATTTTACTAAATAACTTGGCATGTGCTTTGTGCCCGGTTGAGTTCATTACTTCGATGCGTCTTAATCGCACCCAGGACAAAGAGCACAAACAACACATCCATTCAAACCGACTCGTTCGGTGGCGCGGCAGGCGAGATCATGAGGACAAGCTTTGTCCAACGCTGAAAACGCCCAACAACGTCACTCAGAACACTCATCGAAATATAGTCAATCAGCATCGAGCCGTTGTGTGATGCACTTTGCTACATGCCGAGTTGCAGGCCATGGGTAAATCAGACCAGGCGGCGCGGACCTTGAGAATAGAAAAGCTTTGAGCCGTCACGAGGAGAATCTCACGGACAGTGAGACAGACACAGCGGTCGGTACGATCTGGCTCGGTGGTGTGCCTTTGAGGGAGGGAGAGAAAACAGCTACTCCTCAGCGATGTTCTCCCTCCCAAGTACGATTATGCGGCTTGGAATTTTTAGCAGGGTACTCGGTGGAAGAAACTAAGAAAAACAACTCGGCATGTATATCAGAATGCGGTGTGTACTTTCAGCGCCAATGCACGCTCGATAGTATTTATTTTGTGTGGACACAACGGTGATAGCGACGGCAGTAGGAAACGCGTCTGGCAATCTTCCATGTTCAGGGACGATGTGAGTTTCGATCGAGTATCTGCCAGCCAGTCCGAAACGGATCAGAACTCACGTCGAAGGCTGGGCCAGGGCATCCGTCAAGTCTTTGAATCGCAACCACAATCAATCGCGTCTGAAACTGGCAGTTGGCACTCAAAACGGACGCAACGACGGCGCGTGTGCGGGGTACGAAACTGCTGCTGGACCAGGCTCAACAATAGCCCAACAAGGTGGCAAGCTGCAAGCAGGTATGGTGGAGTTTCTTGAGCCCGGGGAGATCACGAGGACTGAACGAATTGGGACAACAGGAGTGGGTAGGTCGCGCCTGGTTGCATAGGAATGGTAAGCCAGCCATGTTTGAAGGCAATGAAAGCTGCTCTACTTACGCCAGCAGGAGGGTATGATGCCTGTCTCCCCGACTCTCTCGTTGACAGCCGGAGGATCGCTAGGCCGGAGCTGGTACTGTTGCAACATGTCTCGCAAGCAAGGTTTTCAAGACAAGCTCCAACTCATGCTCCCTTCCCGCAAACAGAGTTAAGCCAGAGAAACTTGTTCGTTTTCGATCCAGCTGTGCGTAGGGCAGTCCATTCTCCTACCGAGACCAGAGATGAACAAACTAAAATGAAATATATGTCAACACAACAAAAAACGCACCTGTACCGTGGTAGGCATGTATCGATCAACCAATCAGCAGCAGTCGGCATGGATTTTGGGGTTTGCGGGAGTGGTGACGTGCTTGGCTGAAGCGGCAGTTACACACGGTCGCCCCGGTGTTCTAGTGGGTAGCATCGCAGCCTGCTAGGGGCCAGGTCATGGGTTCGAGTCCCGGCAGAGAAAGTTTTTTTCTCACCAAATAAATCCTGGTCTAGGATGAAAGCGACGCGCTGCAAAGCTCGTCTATTAGTAGACCATAATCGACTTCGTAAGTCGCGAGGGAAGGGATTGCTGTACCCTTCTCGCGATAAAAATACCTCAGGCATGAACCGCAGAAGGGGGTCCAACCCCCCCCTCCTATGTGACCCCGGTTGGGTCGTCTAGCCAGTAGAAGTGGAGGATAGGGGCCAGAGGCAGACGACAGAGTCCAATGATGGGAGAAAAACAAACAACAAAACAAACACAGAGAACTCCGCGGCAAGGTGAGCAAACACATCTGCATATGAACAGCTGCACGGAAGGGACCACCGGTACACAGAGAAAGAATAATCTACAGCTGTAGTGTGCCTTCCGACCAAAGCCGCAAGCTGAGTTGGGCGCTCGGCGACAACAGGTCCCGCGACCCAGGTATTTACCTGGTATGTACCTACGTTGGGCTCACACACTTCACACAATTTCCTCGAGCTACATAAAGTGTGTGTACCGAATAGGAGCACCCCACGTGCTGAACAGTGGCCCACCGATGCGCAGAGGTGCAGACTGCCATTCACTGGCAAGAGAATCTACTGGGCAGCTACAACAGGTGGATACAGCAGTTACTGCCGTGGTTTGTGACACGATCACATCCCATTGCCACACGACCAAACCGGACCCCCGAGCGTCCGCTCTCCAGTCGTGTGTGTAACTACAAGGATTCAACTGCAGGCCAAGGAGCTACGCACAAGGATGAAGGGCCATCCAAAATAGGGTGTATTCTTCTCGGTATCCTCTACACGATACAAGAGCATAGGCTCGTCACCCCGCCTAGGCTTGTCACCCCGCCTAAGTCCTCGCTCTGGTCTGTACTGCTGAAGGTGCTCTGTGTGCGGCCTACACGAAAGGCTTGCTCCCACGAGTTCCACAGGCACTCGTCGGCCTGAGACCAGCATTCTTCGGGCTTCGCATCTCCCACCAACACCCCAACGGTGCAAGAAACAGCACAGGGTCATATCCTGCACCTTCATTGCTCGGTTTGCCTATGCTGCCCAGCTCTCTGATATCCCGACACACCACAGCAGCGGCAGACACACACACCTGGTCTTCATCATCTGCTGCGCGAACTTCTTCACCTCCCTCACGGCCCGCGGCGCGCGCTTCTTGAAGGTAACGCCATACAACCTCTTGCTGAGGTGGATGGTGTAGTCGCGCGTGGCGAACTCGCTTGCCTTCTTGTCCTTGACCATGGTTACAGGCGAGCTCGAGGGAGGCACAGGGAAGCTGACCTCTCCCGGCCATCAACTCGCCGCCATCCGCGAGGGGGTCCGCGGAATACAAGTCCCCCCCCGGTGGAGTTGTTCCACCGGGAAAACGAGGCATATCTTTCCGGGAGATCGCGTTTTGTGCGAAGATTATAAAAAAATGAACCTCGAGCACGAGGGTGGCACCGGCGCCGCGCCAGGCCCCTTTCCCCGAGATCACAGTCTAGGAGTCTAGGCCTGGTACTCTGTTTATCGAGTTCATTAGCCGTCCCTTCCCGCCGTGTCCATGAACTATGGGTTGAACCTACTCTATAAGACTGCAGAGTGCTCGGGGCCGCGGTTGCACCGACACACCAAATACAAATAATCCATCCACATACATGCGCGGAAAGAGAAGGTTTGCGCGAGATCGCGCATGCAACACATCAGGCACAGCAGTGGGAGACGTACAGGAAACCTGCGTGTTTTTTTAGACTAACTGGATATGACACACTTCGCGGTGTGTCTCACCTCATAACGCGAAAACCGGCGCGGTAACACAACATGAGGAAAGCTCTGGGCGAGGTAACTTGCGCGTCGTTTTGGCATGGCATGCTCTTTGTTGTGGGGCAATTGAGCTTTGACAATAGGTTTGGGGAGCTGTCTCTCCAATGATGACGGTGTACCTTCCACGTGTCACTTTTTGAACGTGAGCATGGGTGCTATTCAGCGTAGAGGTGATGCAAAATACGACGTTCGTATCACCGAACGTTTCGCCGTGCACAGGAGGGCAGGGTTAAACAGGCCAACAAACTAGGTTAACATGTAGAGAAGTTGAAGCAGTTGACGGAATGCTTTGGCCGGCTGGACACGAAGTATCATGGTCGAATGCGTGAGAGTGTGTGCCTTCCCTACTTTTTCTGGACGTCAAATGTTCCTCGTGGACATGACGTCGACAGCCAACCGGCGGCGGTACAAGAAAAGTCTTGGTCGATCTCACACAGTATAATGATATCCAGGTTCGAAGCTGGTACAAGATGTCAGCTGGAGGAGGACACTGACTGCCACTGCCTTGCTCCATGATTTGACTGTTTCGAGCCCACTAGGGTACTCTTAGACAAAATTATGGCGCTGTATCCCTTGCCAAAACCCTAAATTACTCGTTGCCCATGCGTAAATACCCCACGCTGAAAGTTTTGTCCGTGTCGGCGTTGTTGCCTTGGCCAGGCAACTTCAGCGACAACTCTCATACAAACGGGTTCGGGAAGCCCCGAGGTGTCCGAGCAATTGCCCGTCATCTACGTAGAAGTGCGATGCTTTCGCATCCCCTTCGTAGTGGCGCGATACTGTGGAGCTGTAAACAGGGCGAAAACGCTAGAAGAGCCACGATATGCTAACAGACGAACACATCGGGGTCTTGCTACCACAATCCAACCTCTGTCACAACATGACCAAAGCTCGTAACCCCCCCCCCCCACCTACTGCTGTACCCATCCCCAACAACAAGCACCACAAAACCGCATCAGTTCGATCATCCAAGCTCGTCCGCGGTGATGATTGCCTCGATGAGCCGACACGCCCCTTTCACCCTTTTTCGAAACGACTTCCGCCTGTCGCGGTCCCAGCCGTCGGGGGCGGGTCCCAGGTGTCCCCGCAAGAACACGAGGGCGTTGTCTCTCGCGGCCGAGTGGCCCCCGCCTTCCTTCGTCCCCGCTGGCCGTGCAAGTCGTCGAAACACCTGCGGGATGGCATCGGCACCAGTACAACAGGCGCGGGCGGGGAGGAGTCAATACAAACGGTCTTTGGTTCTTTCTCCTCGAGAAACCCATGACCACAACATGTAAGCTAGATCCGTCCGACGAACGGCGCGCACCGGAAACCACGGGGGAGAGTTCCGACGGAGAGTTGATTGTCCGTGCCCCGACACCACCGCTACTCATTGGGCTCCCGTACAACATGCGCTCAAAACTGGCGAATGGCGCATGGCTCTGCCATCCCGGCCACAAACACCCCCTGGATGAAGGGAGACAACCCGAGAGAATGTGGTACTGTATTGCGCCCATTGTACTGCATCGTACGTTATGCCTCAGTCATCTCCAAGAGGAGACCCTCCCATACCAAGGTAAGATGCCGCCCTTCCGACTACCCTCTCCCCTCTTCCCGCCATTACCGTCTGCGTTGAACAAGTTCGATACCATCCGAAGATAACATGGAAACTCCTGAATCTAGGCGTGATTGATGTACTGCCTAACGAAATATAATACCCGCACAGAGTTTGGTCTAGAGTGCAAGTACATCAGGGCGGCAGTGGATGTTTCGTATCCGACAACGGCCGTTCGTGCGTCTTCACCAATATCTGGGAGGGGAAATGACACATACCTCCATGAAGGCAGCATCGTCGCCTGCGGCAATGATCTCATGGAAAAAAACTCGCATGAGGAGGAGTCTACTTTGAGATAGCTCTTGGACGTCCACCGTCTGCGATTATGGGGGACCGAAAACAAGTATGAGTGCATGGAAACGCCGCGTCATATAGTCTATACATTGGTCGGGGGTAGGGGAGCGACGGAGCGAAACACGAGAGAGGTCCCTGCCGCGCGACACGGTGGAGCATAGCCAACCAAAGTACACCCGTACTAGAGAATGCTGAAAACAGAAATCCAGGGCAAGAGCGCATAAAAGTGTACCAAAGCACTGACCGATTTGAGGGTACCAAGTACCAAGTCGCCACGGAGTTAGGCAAGAGGAATCCTCGTGCAAAACACTTGCAGCAATGCTACGAATGCTGTACCTTTAGCACGGTCAACGACAGTTGCTTCCGGACAACGAGATGGGCCATAAGGCGGGCGAGGCTCCCCGCTCGTCGCGCAGCACCGTCGTCGAGAGTCTTGAGCGCATCCCAGAACGCCACCTGAAACGTGAACCTGGTCAAGTGCGGAAAAAATACCGGTTAATTGTCGCTCACAAGTCTGGTGCTGCCTTTCGGATGGAGCGTATGGCGGCCGCTCGCAACAACCACCAGAAGGAAAAACTCGGAGACAAGCAAGGTCTGACAGATGACCCTGCCTTTTGTCCACCTGTTAGCTCACCAAAAATCGCGTGATCAAAAGCGACCCGCACTCAGCCCCGACAGAGAGCCGCGACACATAAGCACAACGGTTAGACTTGGAATAAAACTCCTAGAACACCTAAATAAAACAAGCTATCCATCGTTGCCCCACAAACGCACGAATCCATCACCTCAGCTTGGGCTGGCGATCGCACACACGCTCCGCCAGGTGGGCGTAGAACGGGTTGTATGAATCCTCCTGGCTGCAGCACTCTACGATCACCCTAGCGATCTCCCGCTCCTGCGCCCCCTTCAGGTTAAGCCGGAGGATCTTCTCGAGGGCGTCTTCGCAGTCCGAGCTGCCGACGATCGCCACGAAGACAGACCGCCGAACGTCGGTGTTCATCCGCTGCCTGGCCGCCAGGGCCAGGAGCCCCACCGCCTCGCTATCGTTCGCACCGCCGCCGCCGGTGCTTCCACCCGCCGAAGTTACGCCTCCGCCGTTTCGACTTTCCACTGTCGCGACTGCCGGGGATGAGGATGCGGACTCCCCTCGTCCCGCCCAGGCCGCGCCGACCCGCCACCAACGGCCCTTATTCTCCGTAGACACGAGCTCCGACCAGGTCACCCTCAGCGACGCGTCGCCGCCGCCGCCGGCACCGCCGCCCCCGCCGCCTTTAGCGGCCTTGACGGAGCCAAGCCACTTGCGCACGCGACGGCCGGACTCCTGCCCCTGCTCCTGGATCCGGCTGCGCTTGTTGCCCTGCAGTTCGAGGATCGTGTCGAGGATGTAGCGGGCGCGGGACCCTCCGAGCGCGGTCTTCGCGCCAGCGGCGGCGGCGGCGGTTGCGTTGCCGTCTGCGTCGTTGTCACGGTCGCCGCGGGGCTGGCAAGAGGCGAACGCCTCCTTCCATCGGTCGGTCTCCTCGGCAATGGAGCTTTTCTCGCCAACGTCGCTCTCGGGGATGACCGCCTCGGTACCCGAGCCGGCGACAGCGGCGGCCGACTTCTCTTTCACCAGGGCGACGATCTGCTTGAGCGCCTGCGGGTCGTCGGAGCGCAGCTGGTAACCGCTGTGTCGGAGCAGCAGCAGCAGGAGCTCCATTTCGTTCGCACCAAACGCTGGCAAAGGTTGGCGTAGGAGGCGGGGGCCGGGGCGGGGGGTCATGGCCGGGGCCCTGGTACGTGGAGAGCGCTCACAACATGTTTGCTGCGACGTATGCAAACTCTAAAACTTATAACTCACGCTGACATGCCACGGTGGAAAAATCAACAACGCCACAGCCTTACCGACAGCAAGATCAACAACAACGCACCATCGACTAGTAGACCGATGATGTCATACACGAGCGTGCAGTGAGCAACGCCGTAGTTGTACAGGTAGGCCAGAAGGAGCAGGAGGTTGGAACCCGTGCCCCTGCCCCCTCGTCGCGCGCTGCCGGAACCGCCGGCACAGCCACTCTCGCCCCTTTCGCCGGTGGCTCCCCAAACCTGTGTTGTGTTAATCGTAACCGCGAGATGAATCGTAAGCGAGGGACACGCCAGCGAAAAGACGCCAGCATCCCGAGGATCTCAGCAATATTGGGAAGTGGCTCGGGGAACAGACGAACACATAAATCGATTCGGCGGTCATGAATTTGGACAGCCGAGTTTTCTGTCAAGGCGTGAGGAGCAAGCGCCAACGGGACTCTCAAAACCGAACGTGAGAAAAAAAAGCAGGACTTTTCTCACGCTCTCTCGTGGAGCGCAATTATAGTCAATCATCAAGGAGTCGTACCTCTGCCTTGAGCTCTTTCGCGATGATCTCCAGGAAAAAACCACCCACGTCAGCGCCGAGCGAGATATTGAGGGCGGCTATGACCGCGGTGAAGGAAGGGATGAGCGTGGTCATCACCTGTGTAGGTTGAATTTTCGGCGGTCGGGTACAGAAAGGAACGGAAATGTATGCTCAGTGAGGTATGTTACGTTTTGGACCGAATGACTGAGGGTAAAAGGAAACGAGAACCTTCACGCACAAGCACGATGGGGTGCCTGGTGACGAGCTGAACAGAAACTCCAGATATTCTCAACATGCTCCCAATAGCCTCCTTTTCACTATCCACCCAAGTTTTCTTTTACCACACTGCCCCCCACCCAAGCGCCACCCCACTACCTGCCTCCCCGCTCTACTCTCGTTGACCAAAACTCTCCGAATTCTGAATCGACTCTGCGCGCCGTCGTTCGTGGTTTCTCCCAATTTCTTTTTTGGTGGTTGCTTCTTTCTGTCCCTGTCTGTCTGTTTGTGGCTACCTGTGTCTCTCCCTCTGTCTGTCTGTCTGTCGGTCTGTCTCCCTCTTTTTCTCTGTTCGCCACACACACGATCTATCGGAGATTGTTCTTCTCTCTCGTGAGTCGTCTGTTCGCATAGGTAAGCCCCCTCTCCCCCGACCCCTCTCTCACGTGCTTGTCATGGACGCAGACGGCCCTGGTAGCCTGCCAGAGCGCCTCGTTAACCTCCGTGGTGCTGTGCCCGCGGTACGCCTCCCGTAGACGAGCCGTCACGGGTTCCAGGGTATCCTCAGATAGGCGGTTCATGATACCGTTTACCACTCGCTGCAAGGAGTCCAAAAAATGAAGGACGAACAAAAAGAACCACGTGCGAAATAATTAATGAGAGCTCGATAGACTGTCTAAACGTCTTCACAAAAAAAAGGCATCGTACTGTACATGCTTACAATTTTGGGTTTCAGGTTTGAATGTATATGGTGTTGGAGTACTGCGCAAGTTTCGCGTGCTATAGCCGTCTTTTTGGCAGCGGCAGGCGCGAGTGGCTCCGCTCAGGAACAGACGCAGAAGTTGCCAAGACAAACAAGAGAAAGGAATGGTATCAAACGGAAAAAACCCGTTCGAACACGTTTGTGCGGAGGGTTTCGGTCCAAAGAACGTCTCAAGGGTTTCGCTACGCTGGTGTTGCGAAATCACGAAGCGCCTTTCAGAGACGAACACAAGAGCATGCGAGCGTGCAGACAAAGCACTGACGCCACCAAGCTGGCACACAGCTCGCCAATCAACACAACAACCCAGATCCTTAATCCAGACAGAATTTGGGGGCGAGGGTAAACCTTGACCCCAAATGAAGCACACACGAACGAATGAATCGATATGTATCTCCTTCCCACGAGGACGAGCCCCAGCTGCATGCACACTTGTACGAGCAAGAAAAAGGAGTCGCTCAGTAGCGGATTTTATCCTTCACCAGCTTCTGGACCTCACTTGGACCTCGGCACGCTTAACGTTTCCGCCAAACTTGTCCGCAGCAGTGCCTCCGGACGCCGTCCCTCCCTCTGCGGCTGCCGCGGCCGCCCTCAAGTGAGGGGGCACGTACGCGGCGGGTGCCGCACCGCCCTTGGTAGGCCCTATTGTCCGCCCGTAGATGTCCTGCCCGGGCTTGGGTTTGTACGTGTGCCGCTTGAAGTCCTCACTCTCTTCCTCGGCTGCCGGCGTCCCTGGACTGTCGTCTTCGTCCCCGTACCCTGTTGTGTCGGGCGACCTCGAGTTCATCTCTTCCTCTTCTTCCTCCTCCTCCTCCTCCTCCTCCTCCTCCTCTCCAGTATCCCCATTTTCTTCCCCGTCTTCATCACCTTTGCCCGCTTCGCCATCCCCTTCCTGAATGCTTTCCGAGAAATTCCCCTTGTGATCCGTGACATCTCGCAAGAGCTCCAGAGCCCCCCCTTCCTTCCCTTCTTCTTCCCCATCTTCTTCTTCCTCATCCTCCTCCTCCTCTTTCCCCTCCTCCTCTTGAATGCTTTCCAAAAATTGACCTTCGCTATCGAGGACACCATGCAACAGTTCCCGCCCCCCTCCTTCAAGCCCCAAGTCATCATCATCATCGTCTTCCTCCTCCTCCTCCTCCTCCTCTTCTTCCCCCTTCCGGGTTATCGCCCTGACGGGACCGCCGGTGACGCTGTTGGCTTCGTCTTCGGGAATGTTCTCGTGAAAGTCCCAATTTGCCTCCATGAGCGCCCGGTCTTCTTCGCTCGACCCGCTCCCACCTCCCCCCTCCACAAACTGCTTCGATCGATCGAGCGAGTCGGTGCGGCGGAGGGTGGGATTGGTTGAATAATGCGACAGGGCGAGAGGCTGGGCAAAACGCGGAACAACAACCATGACACCACCGATAACCGAGGGGGAACAACGCAGCTGCAGGTACACAAAAAAGATGCAGTCTCCACCAACACCCGGCACGGCAATTGTCCTTTCTTGCAACTACAAAACTCGAAACTACTACAACAGGAGTGGCTGCCACATGCAAAAACAACAGACCAGCTACAACCGCATCTATACAACCCGCCTCTAAACAAACACCTAGATCATGAGATACGTTACACCAATACAACCGCATATACGGCAGGACCAACCACTTACTTCGCCGATACGGTCCAGATCGGAGAGGAAAGCCCCGAACTCGTCGCCCATGCCGTCTTCCACCTCGATCTCCCTCGCCAGCTTGGCGCGCTTTTTCTTAGCATTGGGTCCGGTCACGCCGAGGAGGCGCTCGAGACGCTGTCGAGACAACCGATGAAGCGTCGTCAAGGTAAGGGCTACGAGAGCCCAAAACTCAAGAGAGGCATATCAAAAACAACTAATGGGTGTAGACCAACCAGCAGACGACGCGCAAATGGAAAGAAAATGAAACACAAGAAGAGAATGCGGGAATCGTACAAGTGGGAAAAAGAGGGACGCAAGACAGATCAGAGACGGTGCAGAGGCGTCGATGATCGCCGAAGGTTGCACACCAGCATCAACAAACTTCGACCAAATCTTGAAAGGTAGGGCAAGCACTATCTGTAGCACCTTGAGCTCAGCGTCTTCGGCAGCAATCATTGGGTCAATCTCCTCTGGCCTCCACCGCTTGCGCCGAGCACCATTTGCACCGCCACCACCCTTCTGAGCAACCGCATCCCCCTGCTTTCGCTTCACTCCTACTTGGGGCTTTCGCTTCTTAGCAGCAGCAGCGGCAGCAGCAGCTGCTGCAACGGGTCCGGTGGTCACTGCTCCCGCGGAAGAAGTCTGCAGGTGTTGGGGGCGAATGTGTTGGGGAGGTGGAATTATGCCACAGCCCACAAAGCTAAAAGGCGAAGGGAAATGCACCGATTTGCAAAAGGAGTGATTTTCCCCGTGCAGAGTTCGCCTGATGTTCATCCGAAGGTCCACATTTTGTCTACCGTACACACAGCACTGACCAACGAAACCGCGGGCGACGATCAAGTTCCCTCGAAGGCCGTTCCCATCTTTAACGCATTGACGTCTTGCGTGTATGTTATACGAGCAAACCTGTGATTTATATCCTTGTTGCCGACATTGAAATGTCCACTGCCGCGTGTACCCTTTTTCGGTAGTTGGCCTCTCACCACGGGAGGCGTACGTGTCCGCGTCGTTGAACTGGCACGGTTGTTAGAATGGGGACACAACAACAACAAAATAACAATAACTGTCCAGGGCGTGTGTCGCCATGTTGCGTCCAGCAGTGGTAGGCTACCGCTGAGCATTACAGCAGCAGCTAAAAAACAACAGTATTAGGCTGCCGCTAGAGCGTGGCAGTGGCTAGAGGACAGAAGTACCACCGCGTTTCGCCTCGCAAAAGAGCCGGCGCACACACGTTTGCTACGGCACGGACCAACACACGCATTTTGGTTTCGCGATTGAGCAATTGTCGACACAGCGCAGCGCAACAGGTTCAGCGCAACAGACAGTGGACACCGCGACTTGACAGCAGTTACCGCATCAATCGTCCCTCTCACTTGCTGCTTGAGGATGTGCCGCTGTTGCTTCTTCTCCTTGGCTGCTTGCTTGTGAGCCTTCCGAAGCTCCTTGCGCGAAAGGCTGCCCCTGGCACCACCCTTGACCATGACTCCCTTCTCACTATTACCGGTTTTACCCTCTCGCCTTCCCACTATCCCGTTCTTGCCCCCTCTCTCTATTTCTCTCTCTCTCTCTCTTTCTCTCTCTCTGCTGCTGCTGGAGTTTGCTGTCGTTTGTGGCTGTGAGACGGGGCTGGACGCCGGGACGCCGGTCGCTTCTCGGGACTGTCAGGAGGCTCCGTGTATTGCGTTCAATGCAAGTTCAAAACAAATAATTGAAGAATTAAGAAAAAAAAAAAACATGGAATCGTGCCCGCTTGAGCAAAGCACAGCATCAACCAGGTGTGAGAGCCGAAACCATGGCGCGCGTTCTCTTCGTCAATGGCCATGTGTGGCAGTCTCAACGACGGCGGGAGCTTCCGGCGTCGTGGCTGCTGATATCTCGGCCAGGAGATGAAAAGAGCACTGGCGAAATAATCGCTGTCGGGGCTGGACATGTTCCACCAGAGCACAGGTAGGCCTGAGACGCACGACGGCTCTTCCTTCCTGCTGCTGGCGCCAGGCTAACCGTACCTTGTCAATTTACTGAGGAACACGCCTGAAATATGGCTGTTGCAACATTGTAGCATATGCCGACAGGTCGATAATTCAGGCCAAACAGCGATGCTAAATCACAACAGCAATGTGAGGTTACATGTGTTGTGCGGATTCAGGATACACCGACCTGGATACATCATAGGATACACCTATGCATGCAGCAGCGGGTACCGTAAGGTTGGGGGTCAGTGCACGGTCCGGAGTTTCCGCACGATCCGGAGGCATCGCACAGGGGTGCGATGAAAATTAAATGGCATAATCATTTAATTCGATTTCCGCACAGGGTCCGGAGTTACCGCACAGGGGTGCGATGACTCGCAACCTACAGCAGTAGGGTAGTAGTTGAGTGCCAGCGATTTCGGGGCAACTTTCACCCCCGCAACCATGTCATGCTGGCATGGAGCTCTGCTGTATGGGTAGGTAGGTCATCGTCGCATACCACAGGTGGAGGTATGAAGGAAATGAAACACATTGGTATTTCCATTGAATCGATAAACTTGAACATTGTCCATTCAACCAAACCACGAGAAAAAAACAGGAGCCATCAGCCAGAACAACGAACAGCAGTAAGTACTGCTGTGGAACAGCACCATGGAACAGCAGCACTTTTGTGCCTATGTTCTACTTCTTTCGCTACACAACAAATTTAATGCCGTCACCACCAGAAACACCTAACAGCACAAACCTCCGTACTGCTGGGATGCACACAAAAGCATGTTCGGGCAGCCAACCTGCCACTAATGGTGTGTGTGTGTGTCTCGAAAACCTAGCATCCATCGGGCTAACTGCCGTGGTTGGCTGACGTGCGCGTGTGTTTGTACGTTGCGTGTGGAGCCTGCAACCGCAGCACAACTGATGTGTCCGTGCGTTTGCAAAGTTATTCATTTCAAGTACCGCACATACCGGAGTTATCGCACAGGGGTGTGCGTTGAAAGTTCTTGATAGTATCGCCTCCAGGATTTACTCAGGACCGCACATACTCGCAGCCTGTTAAGGTCCAGGTCACGGGTTCGAGTCCCGACAGAGTGAGTTTTTTGTCACTAATCAAATCCTGGTCTCCGTTGGAAGCGACGCGCTGCAAAGCTCGTTGTTAGTAACTTGATCGACTTCGTATGTCGCGAGGGAAGGGATTGCTGTACCCTTCTCGCGATAAAAATATCTCAGGCAGGAACCGACCGCAGGAGGGGGTCCAACCCCCCCCTCCTGTGTGACTCCGGTTGAGTTGTCTAGCTGGTAGAAGTGGAGGATAGGGGCCAGAGGGGCAGACGACAGAGTCCAATAATGGAAAAAAAAAAAAGTGGAGTAGTCGCACAGGGGTGTGCGTCATGTATCGAAACCAAATGATTCAATTCAATTTCTGCACAGGGTGCGGAGTCATCGCACGGTCCGGAGTCATCGCACAGGGGTGCGATGAAAATGAAATGGCGAAAATGTGTAAATAACGACCGGACGGGGGTGCGCTGACCCGCAACCTTACGTTACAAACCTACCTACAGCAGTGGGTCTCCACTTGGGCCGCACTACTAGTAGCAAAAGGATGAAGCTCTTGTTCTCACCCGCTCTTACTTCCTACGAGCGTTTTCGAATTTCGAAACACACCGGTTGACATGTATTGGACCAAAGTGTTTTACATGAGCATGCCCTCTCGCGAGCGTTGCGACGTTCCCCGTGTGGCAGGAGCAGGAGCAGCGAAGGAGAGAGAGAGAGAGAGAGAGAGAGAGAGAGAGAGAGAGAGAGAGAGAGAGAGAGAGNAGCAGAGCAGAGCCACCGAATAACTGCGGGCGTCAGGCGCCTATCCAGTTCTTGCGTCGGCTGCCTCTGTTTCACGTTTTGGCAGGTCGGATGCTGACGTGATAGATCTGAAGGGAGCTATTGTGCTGCCAGGGATCCAGGATGCACACATACACATCGGGTGTATGGGAGAAAGGTAAGGGTACACATTTTCTGGAGGCCAATGGTAGGCGTTCTTAGCCGTGCTGGTGGTAGCAAGTCCTCCTATGACATGTTGGGCCGATGTCGCTGAAATTGCGCTTTCCGACAACAAGAGCAATTGATTTTTCTGGGTCGGCGTGTCGGCGTGGCTCGAGCACGGTGATCCAACACGCGACCTCGTGAACGGCTGGCCTTGGGTGTGGCGTACGCAGGAACCTACCTGGCGTTGCATGCGCCTTGCAATTATGGGTAGAGCGTCATCCTATCCTGTCGTGTCTGTCATATCTCTATTGAGCGAGTTGTTTCTATCCGTATATCTTTGGCCTCTGCCCCGCCCTCCCCCCCCCC
>CACKRE030005233.1:91949-147265 GCA_902602495.3 Ectocarpus sp. CCAP 1310/34
GTCCCCCCCCCCCCCCCCCCGTACTCCACAATATTTTGTTTTTCGACCCTCTCGCATAATGTTCCAATTTCCATACCCCCCGTCCTCTCCTCTTTTGTACCACTTTTCTTCCTTCGTTACTCCCTCCTGTAACCAGTGCTCATTACGTGGAGCTGAGTGGCTGCAATTCTGTTGCGGAGGTGCAACAAATCCTCAGACAGCACGCTGAGAACAACCCAGACCTCCCGTGGGTGGTGAGCTGTACAGTAACAGTCATCATGAATGTGTGAAGTATTGCCTGTGTTCCGTACGAAGTCTACCTATATCTCGCTTGTGTGATGCAGGCAACCGCAAATACACGTCCCTACGGTGGCACTAGAAATCACATTAGGAAAGTCTTCAGCACCACAGAATTGAACACAGCGCCAGCCGTTGGGACACCAGCAAACAACAAGGGTCTTGCCTGTCTTCTCCGCGATCCTCCTGAATGTCAGCGCCCTCTCGCCTGCAATGTCGGTTAACAATAAGCGTATGTCGTCTGTCACTTTACCTCAACAAAGGGTTCTAGATATCTCAAGTGTAAGTGCCTCTCCAGCGAGCGGCAAGCGTCTCGCACCGTGTGTCGTGATGCAAATATATCCGCCCACCCTTACGTCCGTCTTGTAAGACCTCTGGTATCGGACGTCGAAAAGCGACGGCGAAAAGGAAGTATGCCTAACCGGAATGGTATTCAGACCTCTACATTCGCGTGATTGCTCACCACCCCTCCCCCCGCCCACCTCCTCCAGATCGGCACGGGCTGGGATCAAAACCTATGGGCGCCTGCAAAGCCCCTGACGAGGCCCGATCTCGACGCAGCCCTCCCGGATGGACGACCTTGCCTCCTCTACCGCCGGTGTTGGCACGCCGCCGTCGTCAACACGGCTGCTCTGCGCGCCGCGGACATCGACCCGAACAAACCGTGGTCCGTTGGCAATGATCCGCCGTCTACGGGGGGGGTCGGGGCAGAAGGGGGACAGAAGGAGAAATCGGGTGCGAGCGAGGGTGTTGAGGTAGACGACGCCGGGCGCCCGACGGGGCTGTTTCGGGAAGGCTCGATGCGGCTCGTGGAGGCCGCCATCACCGCGGCTTCTTTCGAGATAAGGTGCGCGGTGCTTTAAGCTGCTGCTACTGCGGCGCTTGTACGCCTGGGCAAGTTTTGCTTTTATGATTCATGCCAGCTTTGGGGATTCGGTTGGTAGCTCCGGCAGGCCCCCATCTCCAACCTTCCAGGGCCATTCACAAGATGAGCGCCTTATCTTTCCTTTGCGTTTCTCGGTTGTCTCTTGTTGCTGCAAGTGAGCGTGTCGGTGTTGAGGCGGACGTCGGAGGTCAAAATCTCTTCTGGCCTTACGACAAGAAATCAGACAAGGGTAAATCGCCTCCGCTTCCACTACCATCGATCGCCGTCCTCTCATTTCTACGTCTACCTCTTCTGTGTGTGGTTTTCGGATCCCGTACGTGCGCGTGGTCTCGGCTCGATGGACCTCGCCCCACGCGTTGCCATGTTACGACGCTCACCTCGACCCCTCACACGACAATAACAAACAAGATGCGACCACTTCGCGGAGGCGCTTGAGCGGTGCGTGAGAAGCGGGCTCACTGCGGTGCACAGCAACGACGAGAATGCCATCCAGATCTATTCGCAGTTGCAGGTGAGCCTTGGATTAGAGACGGGCTTGAAGCTCATGATTTAACGAGGGCGTCACACGCCGATTAACTACTTGTCGTTCGCCCGCCTCAGTATGGTACGGGTTTCTCGACAGCGTGCAGCGTGTACAATGGCGAGCGAATGTAACGGCACTGTTGCAAGACTCTGTACTACTGCGGATTGGGCACATGGGTTCCAAATGTAGTGGACAATTCCAATGCCAAGTAGTTTTGACCGCACGATATTGGATCTCCACCTCCGGTCGTTTCCGCATTGTTGAGGCACCCTGCCTTGCTTAGTGAGGCGGCTCCACTACGTGAACGGTGGGATAATTTGGGAGTTGTTGTTGTTGTTGTTGTTGTTGTTTTTCCCTGCATCAGAAAGTGATGGTTGCCTCTGCTTCAGCACCTTCACGTCCCCGTGCTGATCAATCCTGCAGAAAGAAGGACGTTCTTTCGTGAACACCCAAGCAAGCTAGACAACGTAGGGTACAATGCCAAACACCCCGATGTTGCCGCTCACGTCGTGTGCGGACCGAAGGTGAAAGTTGGCTGAAAGGGAGAGAGTCGCGAGTACACCGTACACCGACGGGGAGAGCACAAGCTCACTGTGCATCCGTGGACCATGGTGATGGTGTTCGTGGGCAGAGCGCAGAGGAGTCGGTCCTTGCGACCCTGACGCAAGCTGGTGCTTGATCACGTAAAGTAAAAGTAAACCTACCCTGGGGCCAACGAGATGCCTGAAAACCCCTGAAATGTGATCGGATTCACACATCAGATTGGTAATACTTGCAGTAAGGCCCGTGCCCACTGACGTATCCTCGAGGAACACATGACCTTTCCAAGAAAGACGCCGAAAGGCCCTCACCACACGCAGATGAATCTGTTCGCGGTTTCTCGAATGAAGCATAACCCCGATGTATGCATGGAGGGTTGAAACACTCGCCAGCCCCTCGTGTTACTGCTGCTCCTCTTAAGCCCCTGCAATTTCGTCGACGTTTGATTGACCACACCGAAACAACTCCGGGCGGATCTCGGGGTAACAAACACAGGAGGAAGGACGGCTCCCTGTTCGCGTTTACCTGACGCTTCCCCACGAAGAGCTCGACAAGGACAACCCTGTCGCCGACAACAGCGGTGGCGGTGGAAGAAAGGAGAGCGTAGGAGAAGTGTGCGATAAAAAACCGACACCGTGGTCCGGGAACGGAGGCCTGGTGTCTTGGAACCGAGTGAAGCTCTTCTCGGACGGGTCGTTAGGTGTGTACGTGTGTCGAGCCTGCTCGATTGCTTTGTGGTGATGGACGGGCAGCTTGAGATCGACACACCTGTTCACCCTCCTTTTGGTGCTTGTGCCTCATAAGATGCGCTAATATTGGTGGTGCCAGGGTATTCTCCGACGGTTTGTTCTTTGATGCTCAAGTTTCACCCTCGGAAAGTCAGAAGCTCCCGGACCGTGTCGAGTTGTTCAAGCACATGTAAGGATGCCAATGTGTGCTCGCCGTGAAAGGTTGGTCCTTATATCGATTGCTGTTGTCCTCCTTTGGACCACAGCAAGCCACTGAGGCTAGGGGACCGAAATGTACGTCCTCATCCCCCAAGCGTTGTTCGAGAGGTGTTCGTCCTGCTCGGTTGATGATGCTTTTTCGGGAGCAGGCGCTGAGACGGCTGCGATGAGGCTGCCGTACTTGGGCACTGCCAACAAAGGTGTCCTGATACATGAGCCGGAGGCGCTTACGAGAAAGGTGAGACAACCAGGGGGGGGAGGAGAGAGGGAGGGGAGGGAGAAATCAACAAAAAATTCTTGTCCAAAAGGATGAGGAACTTAACGAAATCGATGGGTGATGAGAACGTTCGTTCGCAACTCTGTGCTTCGATCCGCCGATTTGCAGGCTGTTTCCTACACCGGCCGTGGAAGCGATATTTTGATAGAAGGAAGAGGGGCATGCACCTTCGTGTATACAATCAACGACTTCGATGGCCCGCCCTCAACACAAGCCATGTTCGTACTTTGTACCCTCTAGTTGTTCGTTTATCCTTTTGATTCTTAGGTTTTGGGGATACGTCATTGACGTAGTTTGACTTTACTGCTGTATGTCCGACAGAGTACGCACCCAGAGTTTCACGTTTCCTCCCATTCTCAAGGGAATTTATCAGGCCCCCGCTTCACCCCCCGCACCCCTGCCCGGCCTTCGCATGCGGCATGACTGTGACCTATCGTTGATTCCGCATGGCAGGTGGCGCAAGCGCGAGACCGCGGATTCCGGGTTGAAGTTCACGCCATCGGGGACAGGGCCCTGGAGGCCGTCCTGGATGCCTTCGAAGGAGCGGGTCTTCAACCCACAGACCGGCCAATTGTGACTCACTGCCAGGTGACGAGCACCCATCCATAGCCATAGAAATACGCAGCGTTGGACATGCTTCGATTGCACTGCTGTGTGCTGAATCACAGGAAGGTGTGTGTCTGTGTTCAGAGAGCCAGACACAGACGAAACGTGGGAAGGTGATCAAGCGGAGATGAACGACAAAAGCTGCTGTTTTCCCTGCAGACTAGTCGAAAGGTGTGGGAATGAGAGTCTCCTGTCTCCCTCCTTCTTCGACGGAACGCTGCACTTCGGATACACCTTGCTTCGGTCTTCTTGTGCGAATGTCTTGCTATCGGCGAAGGCATCCTGGTGGAACGAGCCGACTGCGTTCTCCAAACGTTTCTCACTGTCGCATGTTTCGCGTGCGTCTTGCTTTTTGCCCCCAAGGTTGCCGGCCCTGACCTGGTGGCGAGGATGGGGAAGCTTGGCGCCGTTGCGGCGGTTCAGCCGTCTTTCGTACCTTCGGACGCGGACGTGGTCATCAAACGCCTGAGGTAGGTCATGTGCGTACGTAACCTTGGTTGGCATGGTGTACCACCACGAAGTATTGGGTCCGCGCGTTGGCTAGACTCCCAGCGCGATTTATCAGGGCGGTGAAACGGCTTCGTCCGGTCCTGTCCAGTAATACCCCTCCTCTCCTACACAGACACGCAAACAAGGATAGGGACAGGGCACGATTGGTTGGGCTTATGCTTGGTGCGCTGACGGTTTTTGCTGATATGGCGACCCTAGACATTACAGGTCCGGATAAATTATCAAGGATGCACCTCTAGTGGGTGTGTTTTTCGATGTCGTGAAAGCGCCCGGTTTCGCGCCGTTAAGGATTATTTTCTTTTCTTTTGTTTTCTCTCTGGGCACGTAATCTTACCGCCGTTCCCGCTCTCCACGTGTCGTCTGCTCGGGGCCTTTTGTCTCCGGCGTGATGGTTGCCTGTACCCCACAGCCCCTCCATGCACCCGAGTTGCTACCCCTGGCGCTCGCTTCTGGGCGGCGGTGTGACGTGCGCGGGTAGCAGCGACGCCCCAATCGAGGTAAAGCGTGTTTCTGCACCCATCAAAGGTTGCGGTGTTGGTACTCGTGCGGTGGCAGCTTTTGTGTTTTTTGCGGGCGGTGAAGCGCATGCACACGCGGATCGGAGCGAATATATTGGCTCAGCAAGGTCGATGCCCTCGATCGGCAAGTGTTTCCATTCCGTTTTCGTATCATAATGCTTCTCCTGCCGCCTCCATTTCCGGCAGCTTCAGGTACAGCAGCAAAGAACATGTTGCTTGTACAGCTGAGCCCCTATACAGGTACACCAGGCAGCCAGGGGGGGGGAGGGGGGGCTGTTGCCAAACTCCCCTCCCCGTTTTCTCGATTTGTATACGGAACGCTTCAATCCATCGATGTGGGTTTCGCCCGTTGTGGTCTTGTTTCGAACCTCTCGTCACGCATCACGCGGCCCCATCGTCGCATTACATTTGGGCTTGGCGGACAAAGGGCATTTTCGCGCCAAACACGATTACACAAGCACGCACGTGCGCATGCATCACGACTTCCACCACGCGCTGCCACCGCCTTTCCCTCCTCCATTTGCCTCTTGCCTGCGCCGCACCATGCCCTCCCTAGACCCACAACCCCTTCCGTGGCATGTACGACGCGGTATTTAGGCCGGATAAGCCTCCCTCGTCTCCGGTAGATCAAGAAGGCGCTACAACGCAGCCATCGGGCGGCGACACCGATGACCTTGCCAACGGCGAGACCAGGAACAGTCGTGGCGGCGGCGGCGGCGGCGGCGCCAGCGGCAGCGGCGTGACCGCCTTTATGCGGGATGAATGCCTCACGCTCGAAGAGGCGGTGTGGATGTACACCGCCGCCGGCGCCTTCGCGGCGGGCGCGGAAGGGAGGATCGGGGCCATTCGGCCGGGGCTCCTGGCCGACCTCACCGTCTTCGAAGTGGAAGGCGGCTACGAGAGCCTGTTGAAAGACCCGAGGTCAGAGTGGGTACAGGGGGGATGAGTACACCCCGGTTCGGTGTGCACCGCGGACGGAAAATTGGTTTTGTGCAAACGTCTTGGCTCGAACGCGATTTCTTTTGGGCGTTGTGCATTTGAAGGACGAAGGAACCTCGCGTGTCGTAGCTAGTGCTGTCTGCGCTTTACGTAACGTGTTTTGAACCTGAGGAGTGCGCGCGGCACCGCCACGTCTCGCAAGGGTGCTTGGGACCTTTTCAGATCGGAGATCCTCGTCAAGAGAATCAACATCATCGTCACACAATTGCCGATGCAGCTCCGCCTTGTCCCCGCCACACTACCACAAGCCAAAAATGATTCCCCTTCGCCTGCACCACTTGCGTATTACTTGGAAACCCACCAGTCTGCTTCTTGAGGCCAAGGTTTCTCAGGTTTGGGTAGGCGGTCGGTGCTGCTGGAACAACGCTAGCACCGCCGACGACAACAATGATCGAAGCGAGAACGGCGGGGCCAAAAACGGATCCCCCTTGCAAGATCTATCGTCGCCGTCGCTTCTACGCGGTAGCGGGTTGCCGGGCAAGAATGGGCCTAAGCGCAAGCGAACTGGGCCAGGGAGCGACCGCAGCGGCAGCAACCCGTGGTTATCGGGAGGCATCGGTCGTATGGGCCGGTGCCGGTGTTGCTCTTGAAATGCCGACGCCTCTTCGCTGCCCCAGCGTGTACATCGGCGTTTCTTTAGGGGGCTGTCGATAGATGCTGATGACGCAAGAACGAAGTGTGGTATAAATAGGCCCAGAACGTAGCTTTGAGTCCCGTGGGCTTTTCGTACACTGCTGTACGATCGCATGGTCCAGCAGGTGGGTGGGGTGTGTGGTAGTATCTTCTGCTACCCTATCACTTGATCAGAGAGTTTAATCGCTTTCGAGCTAACGGTGTGCCACAAAGTATCTTATCACAGGGTCTCGTGTTTTGTGGCTGGGCGTGGTATCTGTTGCGGCTGTGATATCTCGTGTGGTGAATAGGCTACGATATACCACGCCGATCCCCTTGGTGTCGGCACATGTCGCGCTTCGTCTCTGTTGTAGACAATAACATCGTGTGAACGTGTCGCTGTGCAGCTGTAATTTCTTCGCCGTCAATCGCCCAGCATAGAAGAGGAGGGGGTAGGGGATTACGTTCCGCCCTATTGCCATCAATTTTGTTGCCATCGAGAACCAGCCTGACCGGTACCTCGGACCCATGTTCAGAGGTCCCTCAAACACGACGTCGTAACGATTTGGGACGCACAACAAAAAAGTTTCAAAGAGAGGAAAGAGCGAAGACGGCTCAGGGTACCCCACTTTACAACGAGAGGAACAAGCGAAGACAGCTGTGTTCGGCATACATGTGAACTAGTCTAGCAACAACTTTTTTCACGGTAGGCCTGCGCACCAAAGAGCCCCTGATACCCTTTTTCCGGGCTTCCTGAGCGCCCTTAGAAAGACCTCGACGTTCACGATATCGGCGGCCAGGCAGAGCTCGTCGATGTACGCCCTGCAAGACACGCAGAGTGCAGGTAGTTGCTTCGTTACGGAAACATGGAACGAGAAGGGAATTAGTCTAAATGATACGTGAAGCAGGCACCGTACCCCTAGCCAAAACAACAGCTCATTAACGCACGCAGCGTGGCGGGTTCGTCGAGGTGTTAATCAAAATATCTCCTTCCTAGCGGGGATGAAGTACTTCGCGAATATCGGGTCATAGAAGTGGCTCCAGGACACGTAATTCACCGATATTTCCTGGAATAAGCTTGCTCCTTTCACGGAAGAGGCGCAGCGGGTGCGGCTACAAAATCTATTTCGTTCTAGTGCATACACCATTGGTAGGTAACTGTTGACGTGGGCACAACCCTCGTTCTGAATTGGTTTGGCGTCCCGCAAATTCGTCCAATCCCTCTTTCTCTCTCGCTCCCGGCTGGCCATGAACACGAACCTTTCTTCTGCCCAGATGCCGTTGCTGCGACTACTCTCAACCACCTCCTTCCATAGCTCTACTGTATTGGCAACGGTAGTTGCCATGCTGGACAGGAAAACAAGCCACAAAATGTTGCACACCTTTTATCTGCCACTCTCCTAGCAGCTAGGGAGACACTCCCTCTGGACTCAGCAAGCGCAAGTAGCGCTACGCCCGGATCTTCCACGCGGGTCGCGATCATAACCTGTGAATACCAATAACGACAACGGAAGGGCCAAGGTTCAACGGTTCGGGGAGAGCCGGGGTGTGCAATTGAGGGGGCAGGAAGGCAAAAGCAGGTGTCACAGGATCCAAACCTTACAAATGCATTTGTACGTTGTGTCTATTCTTACAAGCGCACCCTCCAGCGCCACAGCCCTGGTTGGCCAAAGGCCTGGTCGACACAGATCAGTCGTGTTACATACCCTTCTCCCGTGTGCCGCTCAACTCCACCCCGTTAGTCCCACCAACCACCCGTTCTGTAGGAATGATGCCCCCACGAACACTCAACGACTGCAATTGCAGACACCGGTTCCGAGCAGCTTCCACACCGTTCTAGTGGCAAATATTTGCACTGGGGAGCTTTGACTTCTCCCACCGCTGACCAGCCCCCGCCACCTTCTCTGCAGACCTACCCTGCGTATTTACCTTTCCAATTTTGCGGACCACCTCGATCTTGGGCATTCTGGCGATCACCTGGGGGACGTGCGATGTGAAAGATTAAAAAAACAGCATCCCCTCAACAAGACACATCCCTATCGCGCGACAATCGTGTGTAGTCGTTTCCGCGTTAGATCAACACCCACATCAATATCAATCATGAACGCCCATCGAGGGATTCACAACCATCGTCGGATCAACGAGCATCGACCAAATATTGCGATACACACCTATACACACAAGTGCATTATGACAGTATCCTTGCCTCTGTCCGTGCTCTCAAAACCTTGCTCAAACTGAGCTGTGTCAGTTGCGATGGTGACTTCGTCCGACCCCTCTTATCCATGTAATACATCGACGAAACACGGCGGCTCTCCCGTCCTCTCCTCCGTCAAATGGGGTGTATGTGTGGGAAACGGCCTCGAGAGAAGGATAAATTGCACACGAGCCCACAGCAATCGTTCGCCCCGATGCACTTCACACGGATCATTTTGAGTCGTTCCAAGCCCAAAACAGGCTGCGTATCTACCACAAAGCACACAAAATCTCCCAATTCTCGTTTCTACGGAGATGTGTATATCAACACTGACATCGACATTACCCGCTGCCTCAAAAACGATGTGTTAAACCCCACCGCATGATAGAAACACTCCTCAGCCAGCCAATCGACGTACTGAGTCGGTTGGCGGAAACATCCGGCAGAGTTCTCTGCCGATAGGTTCGTCATCAGCCCCCTTTCTACCTTTTTACCCCGGTTTCTCGCCCACCTTCTCGATCGAAGCTTCCCACGCGTCGATGAACGCGTCGCAGGTTTTGAGATGCTCCGGTCTCTCCGAGAGAGCGAATGGACCCTCGCCACACCCGCACGCCCAGGTCATGTTCCGGCACAGCGACGAAGCATGCTCGGCCATCTGCCTCGCCGGGAGGCCGTCCCCGCAGGAGGGGCAGCTCACTTCACGCTCGGGACATTCTCTAGCCTTGGAAAAAAAAAATCGTCAAAAGAATATGTCATTTCCAGAACGTGAGGACAAACGAGCGAAATTCTAGGGCCACGATATATAGGTGTCCTGGTGACCAACGGCCCCCGACATATGTTTTGCCGCTCGAGATCGTGCGGCCTCCTGTGGTGAGACCAAGAGAAGGGGTTGTGGAACCACACGCCGGCTAGTCGACGAGTGGCGCGTTTGCCGGGCAACTTCGCCTCGATGGGTAGTTCCGCAAGGAAGGAAGACAAAAGAGTTGCGATCGACTCTCGTCGCACTTTCTTGCTCGAAATATTAACATATTTTGGGAGAGCAGTCGCTTTCAAAACCCTGACCTAAGGGTGGCCTCCCAGGTGCCGTTGTTTGTGCAGCAGCATTGTCAACAAGATCGCCATCTTGCTCTCTCTCGGGGATAGAAACCCTTTCGGCGCGGGCTTCTCAGCAACGCCATGCGGTGCAAGCCGTCGCGCCATGGGCATGCACTGCAGGAGCGCTACCCGCTATATGGCGCACCAACCACACACTCGCGCAGCTTGGTGCATGTTGATCACATCAAGCGTCCTGTTACGACACACGCAATGTGATGGCGTCGTTCACGTACCCCGTGCTCTCGGAAGTCGTCGGCGGGACAGAAATCCCCGCACGCCGCGCACGGCACCACCCTGCGCGCGCAGCCTCCTTCCGCCTCGTGCCTGGCAAACTCGCTGACGACGACCGCCTCCCCGCAGCGCATGCAGCTCCGACGGCGGTTTGGACACGCCTCCTCCACGTGCCGCTCCCGGTCGGCGGGCAGGAGGAGGCGCGAGCAGAGGGTGCATGGGAGCAGCCTGCACGTCGACCGGATGTGCTGGACGATCTGAGAGCTCCTCAGGAGCTCCGCGCATTCGGGACACCTAGTTGTGTTGCGAGGATAACGAATCCGAAGAATCGCGCATCAACAGAGGGCAAGTGACACAAAAGATCGGTTTTTGCTGCGGGGAGCCTTCCTTGACGAGCGCTTGCAGCTTTCGTGGTCTCGTATCGGATTCTGTATCTGGTATCGAGAGTTTCGGGAGCAAACCCTCTCTCGAAGTCTGAGGAAGTCGAGCGGGAATATTCCCCCCGTCCAACGACGATCAGCGGCCACACCTCGTAAAGGTTACAGCCAGAGCCAACCCAGATCAGGTTTTCGTTTTCACCGAACCTGATCAAACCGTCACCGTCACTTGCTCTGTCGTCGGTGTTTCCATCCGTAACGCCAGCAACCTGCTCAAGTGACGCCTTCGGTGGACCCAGCCTCACTTCCAGGGACGGAGTGAGCGACGAGGCGCGCCTGATGCCCGACGGGAACGACACGCTGAACTGGCAGTGGTGGCGGGGGGGGGGCAAGCCAAGCCGTCAGCCGAGCGAAGGAAAACGTGAAACCAAGACGGAGCGAAGACAGGCGGAGGGCGAGCGGCGAATGAGCGTGGGGCCAAGACAACTGGTTCCTTTTGAAACGACAAGCCAACAACCATCATCTCCCACATGGCGCTTGCTCATGACGCGGTGGCGAGAAACAGCTAGTATCGAGGATTGACTCTCTTCTTCGTAACATTGGGACGTTCATTTAAGCGCCGTCATGACCAAACGTGTGTCTGCAACGTCCGATGGAGTTGCGCCCCCGAGGATATGCGCAAATTCCTCACTTCTTGGGGCTGGATGCATGGTGGCCGTCCCGGGTGTAGTGTTAGATGCGGCAAGGGGGCGCTCAGCCGCGCCAAGGACAGAGGCCCCTCCCCGAGATCTGGCAGCATGTGAAGGTCGTTGTCTTGGGATGTCTTCATAGGGTCCATCGCCTATCATGCGAAAGGGAGTTTGTGCAGGGAGGGTTGAGATCAGTCGAAGCGCAGGCAGTTTGCGAGTCGTGGGGTCGGTACTGGTAGGGGTTCCGATTCATCAGTTTTTTCCATGACCAAGTCTCACGTGTGACTACGCGGAGAGGAGGACGGGCCGGAGGGTCGAGAGATTATTCGTGAAGTTGCGGTGTGGCGTGATTCGACGATGGGGGGGTGACTTTGCGTCCCGCGGTTCGGGCTTAGTTGGCATAGATGTTTTCGTTACCATTTGTTCTTCCTCGTTTCCTTGCGCAAGGGGGCACAAAAAGAGGGAGGACCTCTCAACACACCGGTCAACTCTTGAAATACAGCTCGAAAATTGGACGTTTAAAGCCACAATGAATCTTCTGCTACCGCTCGCATCCACGACGGTACGCCAACGAACGCAACAATCTACCTCCCGCCCAGCGACAAGCGACAACAAACAGCGTGCGCTGTGGAGCACGCATCATCTACCCACTTGTATGCACCCGCGTCCAGCTTCCTGCTTACCTTCACAGTGAATGTCTTCGAAGAGTCCTGCAGATCCAGCTCTGCCATCCTCCCATCCCTCGCGGCCGTCTCTTTCTGAAGCTTGGCTGCGTCGATCTTGGCTGCGCGTGCTTTTGCTTTCCTCGCACGCCTCTCAGCCACGGTCAGGGGACCGATCAGTGTTCCGGGAGATTCCGGCCTGCTGTTTGCGCCATTGTCGCCGCCGTTGATATCCGACCTCTCGGTTTTCTTCTTCTTTTTCTTTTTCTTCGGACCCTTTTGATCATATCAAACGTATCGTTTGTGGGGAATAATCGAACTGGGCACGATCAATGCAGGCGCTGCTAGCGAAAGATCATCACAAAAACTGGAGCAGGGTTACATACTCGAGAGGGGGAAATGCTAATCCACGGTAGTCGGAACGCTTTTCTTGGGATACGGGAGGGCTACAGTCCAAGAACGTTGTCTTGGACGAAGTCCGCGACACCGTTGAACGCCATCAATTCTACGTTCAAGCAGTTTTGCCCCCCGCGCCCAAGCGACCCAAAACTATGACAGGTTGGACTTCGCCACGTCCAAATCAATCCTTCCTACGCTGCTGTGTGTGTATTCACTACACCCACGATATATTCTTAGCCAGGCCTGGCGTACTCACGGACTTGTAGGCGTCCCTTTCGACAAACCACTCGCACTACGATTCACGCGGACGGAAGGACTGAGGGTCGCTGATTCCTTGACACTTACCCCCGAGTGGTCGGTTTGGGTCGCGCCACCTCCACCGACCGAAGACGGGACGTCACTCGCGTTTGATCTCGGAGAAGCCGCGTTTTCGGCAGCTTCATCGTTCGACACCTTGTCGTTTGCAGGTGGTTGCTTCACGGCATCTACTTCAGTTTTCTGCGTCGGTGCTACAGGAGCTCCTCTGTCGACTGCGGCCTGTGACGATTTTACGCGACGACTGCTGGTGTGAGTAGCTTCACCGAGGAAAAACTGAAGGTTCGAAATGCCGACGAGACCCACAGCCGCTCCCAACGGAGTATCCCTCACGCTCAATATCTTACGCAAGTAGGCTTCTCTTTCCAAGGGTGAGCCGACAACTTTCACCGGTCAAAAGAGTACGGAGCTGTATAGTTCTAGTTGAGAGGCGCTACAGTTTTTCGGCGTATACATGTGTGTCTCGTCCCATTTCTTCTGGGCGTCAAATTTGAACACGTTTTCGGCATGATTTTTTGGGCGCATCAAATGAGGTCACACACGAGGAAGACCACATTTGTCCTGTTCCATTCGATCTCCACCTTGCTTGTGTTGCGCTTGCCTTATCTTTCATCGCGAAAACCATTCAGCCGTCCATTGCTCTCGTGGACCGCGCACTTGAATTGGTTGCGCACACACGTATTGTTCGCTCTCCACAATGTTTGTGAGCGAAATCTCACTTGGTTGACTGCACCAAGATTCGAACGCACATTCCAAACGCCACAAGTTGACGAGGAACCCAACCCGAACCATTCAGACATAGGAGCGGCATGCACAGCGCGTAGGGTTCCCACCCTTCGCCGTTACTCTTTGTACAAGTATAAGGCACGCGCCAGTTTGCTTCCTATGCGCATTCGGTTGCTCACGTACTCACGTCATTCATGTTGTGTCTACTCCGGGTTTTCTTGTTCTTTGTTTTTGCGCGTTTCTCGGCGCGTTTCTTGGCCAGTTCCTCCCTCTTCTGCAGCGAAGCGGCCTCCCTCGCGGCTTTCAGCTCACGCTCCTCCTTCTTATTGTCTTCCTCTGTTTTCTCGTTGCCGATTCCTCCGCCAGCTACTTCAGTGCCTGTTCCGTAGGCGCAACCGATTTATCAGCAAACAGTTGGACCATGCTCGAAGAAAGTGCGCTCAGCGTTGAACGAACACAAAATCAGGGAGATGAAACCAAGCACCGGAAACAGAGCAGCCACAGAGAAACAAACCCACAGAAGGGCAAACCACATGCATTTGGCATCATGTCGAAAACGGCTCCCTTTCTGCGACAGGACAATCGCTGCTTTTTCTCCTGACACGCTCCATTGGTCATTTCTCGTCGTCACCTCTCTTGCTTGCCCCGATCTGTTTACTCTTGTCCTTTTTCTTCCTCTTCGTGGTGCCTGCAGCGGCATCGTTGTTTGACTTCCCGCTACTGCCGGCTACTGTCTTTTCCCTGTGTCGTCGCTCTTGCTCCTCCTGTCTTCGCTTTTTCTCCGCCTCCTCCTCACGCCGAGCGAGGAACGACGGTGGTTCATACCCAGCTGGCCACAGGCTGGCGAAACCAGGAGGTAGAGTGGGTTAGGGTGCGGTCCTACCGTGAGAGTTGAGCATGACATCTTGAGAGTACAAGCATATCTCCTCTACAAAGCACAGGCTGTGTCTGTTCCTTGAGGGCTCCATCAAGACCAAGTGCCCAAGAGAAGAACCTAGCTCCACAATACTAACTTCTCTACTGTATCGTTACAGAGTTTATTGGGAAGAGGCTAGAGCAGGCGTTCAGGTGCGACGGAGAGAAGTGCACCACACCTCCGAATCAGCTGCAGTGCTAGCACGCAGCCTCTAAAGCAGAAGAACACGCCTGCAATCGTTTCTGGGTGACGACGACTGACTGCTGTTCCCCCAGGCGAGATTCGGACAAAGGAGAAAACGCCACCGAACGGATAAGAATATCGCCGTATAGACCTTGGCCGACAAACCTGTGGGGAAGCTCATTCGGCACGTTCAGCTTGCGTTGGGTTGCGCAAAAGATGAGATGGAAAGCGATCCCGAACTCTTCTGCTGTGAGGCTTCCGTCTTCGTCTAGATCTGACAACCTTTCATCGGACCACAAAAATAACACAAGATTCGGAAGCCCGTTAGTTTGGAATTTGAATCGGTTGGATAGACACCGTGAATGGCTTCGGGAGACACATGTATCGGACGATTTACCCAAGGAAGACCGCAGACCCCTGCTCTGCGTCGGCCGGGGAGAGTCCCTGTAGCGACCTACGGCAAGAGAGGGGCTTGTAGTGGTGAGTGCGGGCGTTTCTCGAGAATGTTTTCTCGTCCACTCGGAGTACCCCTCGAGCTGCCAAATGGCTGTGCGGCGATCGTTCTCGTGGACCTACCACAACACACCGAGCGTCTAGATCACATCCCTTTTTGTGCGAGTCAAAAGTTCACGTTGCCGAGCAGAGAGAGAATGAACAACTGAACAAAATTAGCACTTTCTTTATTATTCATCAGATGCAGCAATGCTTCTTTGTAGCCAAGCATACATATGGCGCCATTTCTCACCTCCAAATGACCGCCAATGCTGTCTTATCAAGCCCTGATTTGGCGAACAACCCTATAACCTGCTTTCCGCTCAATGATCCAGTCCCCGTGGCGTCGATTTTGCAAAATATCGCCTGTTTCAAGGTAGAGTTGTATTGTTCAACCAGCACAAATGCTGCGACCCAACAAGTAATTTATCTGCGCTGCAATTTTTCTGACGCGAGGTGTGTCGAGCACGGGAAGATACTAATATTGTGAAAAGAAGCTACTCTGAAGAATCGACTTTACCACCTATCACCTGATCCTAGACTTCAGCTTCCTTCGACGTACGTATAATGCGCGAATCAAACGGTTGTCGTGGATTGATGCCGTCCGGATCAATGTGTGTGCGCGAAAAGGGGTGTTCAGCTAACAAGAACTACAGTAGGAACCTTCATGGTACTTGTACAAGTGTAGACCGAAACCATAGCAACAGCGTGGAACTCATGAACACGCTTGATGTCGGCAACTCAACGCAACTCTCTACCAGAAGAACGAAAGCGCGCATTCACAGGCCGCGTTCCCCACACAAATGAGAACAACACACCTGGTATCTAGCCCGTGCCTTTTCCGACATTGAAAAAGGATCGGGGCCTCCGTCCTCCTCCTCCTCCTCGCCTGACGGCGAGGATGCTGACGAAGAGGCACAAGCGGATTGGGACCGCGCGGATCCTATCCGCTTGCTTCCTCTACTAGTACCTATTGTGCTGTCGAGGCCTCCAAACGATCCCGATTCATCATTACCATTTTCATCATTTTCTGGGCCCGTCGAAGAGCCAGTATCCGAATCAGAGCTACTCCCCGAAAAACTCGACTGGTTGTTGTCGTCGTCTTTGTCGCGTTGGTGTCTCCCTTCTTTAGGAAGATTCACGCTGCGATCGCTGTCGCTGCTGCTGTCACACATCCTTGATTCGGGATGTGACACATGAGACAAGGTGAGGTGGGAGGCACGGGACGAGTTACACACGAAACTCACCAAACGGAGTAGAAGAAGGTACAGATGGACGTTCTTACTTTGTTCGGCGCCTAGGCTTCTTATCCTCTAGTTTCTCTGTAAATGCTGCAAAGAAAGAACAACTGCAATACACCAGGTATTGATTTTACAATGTCCTTGCTTGGGGTGTCTGATCATCGGGCATTGCGAACGTGTGGGCGAACGTGCGCTCACTGTAATTCTGTCTACAATGTAGTCTATGAGCCTCGTAGAATTCCGTAGTTACCCGGCAACAATAACACCAAGAAGGATCCACATGATCGTGACGAACCAAAAGTGATCATATATATATTAAACACCCTCGCTGCCAGTAATCAGGATCCCTGATCGGGTGGGCTGCCATACTCTATCAGCTTGTTTACGCGAAACACCTACAAACCCATGAACGGGATGACAGACCCGTAGCACGTCGCGTCCTTCCAGGGCCTGTATCGCATGTTTATTGTGAGTACCTCTCAAAATACTACACTCAAGAATAAATACCATCGCAGCGACGTAGATAATTCAGTGCTGTTAAGCACACAGGCTTCCCTCGTTGGAGGTAGGCCCAGGTCGCAGTAGTCTTTACCCGCTACTAAGGGCCGGCAGTTCTCTGCGTTGAGATTTAGAGAGGAGGGGGTCTCAGAGGAGAGAGACAAAAGAGAGAGTGCCGCCGAAGGGGCGAGGGAGACCAAGCCCGAGGGTCTCGGATTCCCAAGCTCCACAAGTGGGGCTAAGAGGGACGCATCCATAGTTGGGTCTCTTGCTAATCAACCATCTGTAAGGTACTCCGATCGGATCGTAACTTGGTCCTTCTTTTGTATGTGCAACAACAATGGTTACAGCACTTCTACACCGAAAAGGAAGGGGGTAAATGGAGGGAGAGCGCCAAGGACCCGGAGGTGTGGTACAACAAGGTCGAGGACGGGGCGGCACTGTTCATGAGGAAATGGCACAGGCAGGAGGCGGAAGCGTCCGCGAAGCGCCAGCGCGCGAGGGAAGTAGAAGCAGAGAGTACGGCCATCTCAGGACCGAAGAGAAAGAGAGCCGGGGAAGCGGTGGTGGGGGGGAAGAAACGGCGACCGGGCACTGCTGTAGAAGCGAGTAGGGCGGCCGAGGCAGCACTTGTGGCGAACTATGTATATATATATATATATACTTCCTCTGTCACATAAGTAAAGTCCGTTATGGGGGAATTTACATACCGCACCAGCCAAGGTGTTCCTGAAGCTCTAGTTAGGTTTGTTGGAAAGCGCTTGTTACGCACATAACTTAAAAAAAAAAATCCGACTCACAATTACTGAGAATTAGTGTGTCAAATACGGGACTATTTTGCGAATATTTTGGGAATATTTTGAAAACATTTTGAGAATATTTTGAAGAATATTTGCAGCTTTGTGCTGTGTGAGCACCCACTACCACCACAACGACGTAGCTATCATGGGGGACGACGCCCAGACACCCCCACGTTGTAAGCGGGGTGCGGAAGTATCGTTGGGTCGTCGGTACGCCACGGCGGTGGAGATAGCGCTGGCGATTCCGCCGGGCAAAGAAAGGGTACCCAAGGGCTTTCTAGGCCCCCTCGCCGAGCGGTACGGCGTTGGTAGTGATTACCCCAGAAAACATTGGGCGGACGCGACATGGGTCGTTGAGTACAAGGGGGGGGTAGGGTTAGGACCCTACGCCTGTCGGCTTTGCCCCGCAAGTAACTTGATTTTAATGCGGCGCCCCCAAGTGTTTTGGTTTTAGTGTGGGCCTCGAAAATGTCTTGATTTTAGTGTGGGTTCACTACTATGTTGGTTTTTGTATGGGAGGACGCGAAATGGATCGTTCAGTAGAGGTAACCTTGGGTTTAGGGTTCGGGATAATTCTTGTCTTTTTTTGGTATGTTTCGTTTCGTGCCCCCACCCCCACCCTCATGGAAAGGGGCAAAATACGGCCTTTTTGGCCTGACTACTTTTTTGTAAGCCGCTAGTGCATGCAGGGTAGTGCGCAAGAAAAAAAAAGAAATATGGGTTTCAACCCGAAAAACGCTCAAGATTTCAAAAAAAGTATCGCCTAAAACATCGGACACGGCTAAATGGCCGTGTAATCATAACGGACTTTACTTATGTGACAGAGGAAGTATATATTTATTTTTTTCCTCCCATCATTGGACTCTGTCGTCTGCCCCTCTGGCCCCTATCCTCCACTTCTACCAGCTAGACGACCCAACCGGGGTCACATAGGAGGGGGGGGTTGGACCCCCTCCTGCGGTTCNACTTACGAAGTCAATTATGGTATACTAACAACGAGCTTTGCAGCGCGTCGCCTTCATCCTAGACCAGGATTTATTTAGTGAGAAAAAAACTCTCTCTGCCCGGACTCGAACCCATGACCTAGCCCTTAGCAGGCTGCGAGGCTACCCACTAGACCACCGGGGCGACCGGTGGTCTAGTGGGTGTGTACTATGTACCCGACTGATGTTGTTGAGCCCTGTTTCCCTCCCTGCTGTATGTATACTCCTTCATGTATGTCCTTTGTATTGCCTTCGGCCTCTGTGCTGTGTTTCTTTTTTTCATGACCTCCCTGCCTACTCTGCTGTGTTGGGTACCTTGATCTCGCTTTGCTGTTGCCTTCGTTTTTGTACATCTATCTGACTGTCTGCCCATCTGCCGCCTCTTTGTCCTGTTTGCTCCGTTACTCCCATGCCCTGGTGCGTAGTGCCTGGTGCTGGTACCCTTTGATTTTTTCTTTGGGCGGGTGTGGGAAGCGTCCTCCTTTTTTTTTGTTTTTGTTTTATTTTGATCGGTTTCCGAGGGCTCTTCTCTCGAACGGTCGGTGCGATACCTGTTCTTTTCTTTTTATCATTTTGTCTTCTTTTTCCGAGTGGTTTGCACCTTGTTTTGGTTTTGTTTCCCCGCGGCGTCGTATGTGCCGGGTTTTGAGACCACGGGCTCCCCATTTTTTTGTGGACTATAGAGCTAATGTGAGAAACAACAACGACAACGACAACAACAACAACAACAACCTGTCATCCACACTGACTTCCTATCTATTTCGAACATCAGACTCCGGCACAACGGAAACGGCAGCAGTCTTTGGCTGCACGGTACTGCCTAGACTTGCCCATCATACGAATATCATCAAATGTGTAGTGTACTCGGAGGCAATGCGCGAAGACCGCTGACGGTCCGGGTAGGAACGAATGCAATGAAAGTAACTGCAGTCCTTTATTAGTGATCACGAACATGTGCGCATCAGTAGTATGAACTTTTCGTTTTAAAAATTATGTTCGTGTATCACACCTTCAATTGCGCTTTGGTTAGGCCGCTGAGTCCGAGGAATTTGTACCGCCTCCTTGCCGTCGAGCGTCGATGTGTTATCCCGGTCGACGACCCCGAACAGCTGGTCGTAGTAGGCTGTCTCCTTCTGGATGGATGGTTCCCATACGATACCATCTCGCATCCTCCACACACTTAGCAGCAGCAAGTCGAGGTGTGTGCGATCGGCTGAACGCTGAACGGCGGTGGCCGGAGTGAGTCGGAGCATTAGTTGCCTGTTCGGGCGTGGAGGCGGCGCTACTAACGTGGTTCGCAGCGCAACGCCTCCGCCTCGTTTTCATGAACCCCAGCTCGCGCTCCACCCAGAGCTGCATGCTGCGAACTGCAAACCCTCTCTCTGCTACTGAAGGAGGGGACGAGTACTTGCATCGATAGAGAGCGAAAGCTACTTTATAATACGTGAACCGCGACTTGACGGGCACCGTTGGGTGGCCCTTGGACGAGGACCTGCGGAAGCGGACAGGAAGCGAGGAAGGACGGTGCAACATGCGATGTTGTGGCAAAAGTGCCCTTGTCGCGGCATTCGGGCAAGCTTTGCTCAAGCAAAGTCGTTGGACGAATTCATTTGCAGACAATGCGGCGAAAATGGTACCAGCGATTGATACATTGAGTAAGTGCAGCTTTCCGCAGTCGAAAAGCACAGGAGCAGTCGCCCGCCGAGCAAGGGGGCGTACCGCTTGTTGGGCAGTTGCGACTGTTGGCTGCAGCGAAGAAGCTTTCGCCACGGGAGGGGCAGAGAGAGTTGCCGAGCTACTGGCGGGAGAAAGTGCTGATGAAGGGGCGGTTTTCTACAACAGGGTTGGGGCCATCAACCGAGACCTTAGCGTCTTGATGGCGAATGTGCTCGCGGAGGAAAGGGTGCGGGAACGGCTAGCGGGTAAGAAGCGCAAGAAGAGGCAGATCCCACCTACTTCGCGGCCTTCTTCCGCCGATGGTACCTTGCGCAGCAGAGCTTCTCTCGTAGATGACGTGACACAAGGTGGAACAGCAAGTAAGGGTTGGGGCGTTTGGTTGTTTGCAAAAGGGGCACTGGGGCGTTTGTCGCGAGGTTGTTGGGGTGGTGGTGTGGAACGCGTTAGCAATAACGAGGACCAGCAAGAGGCGCCAAGGGAGGATGAAGACGGGATACTCATCCTCGACGCGTTCGCTGCAAGCGGAGTGAGGGCATTAAGGTGTGCAGTTTGTAAATACGAATGCCCTGGTGTTTTTTTCGTTGAAAAATCTGTACTAATTACCAACTCACCCTGGGAGTCGGTGCATGCGGTTTGTCACGACGGCGGCGGTATTCGTTCGCTTTGACAGTACCCGGAGCTTCACGAACCTCCTCGTCCTGTATGTCTCAATTGATCTGATGCCGTGTGCCCGTTGTCTTTGTGTATTTCACATTCGCCTCCTTCCTGGCTGTCACTTGAATATCATCTGCTTATCCCGCAGGTACTTAACCGAAGTGCCCGGGGTCCAAAGAGTGGTTGCAAACGACTACGATGAAGCGGCGATAAACACAATAAGGTGGGCTTAAATCATCACCACCGTTGAAGTCTCTCGACACGACCTTAGCTAGGGTACAAACGCTTTCTCAGAACTTCGCTCTATGCACTGGATGCAGCAGGTTCTTATTCGGCGATGCATGGCGCACTGGACAGCCTTGGACTGATCTTGAAAACGTTCCAAACGCCTTGGTTTGCGTTTTCTTGGTGGGCGATCGTGCTAGCATAGACAACATATTCCCCTCATGCGAAGGCTCGGTTAATACCTCGGTTTGATTTGACCGTAGTTCTACCCTTGAACTCGTTCTATTATCGGGGAACCGAAAAACCGCATTGATTCTAAACCCACCCTCGGTGCCCACTATAACTGTTGAACGTTCTCCAGACAAGCTGCCGTTCAATGCGGAGTGGGAAGCAAGCTAGAGGTACATCGCGGTGACGCATTGGACACCCTGTATTCAGCGAGAGCCGGAGGGCTCGGAACCTACGATCTCATCGATGTCGACCCTTTTGGGTGCGCGGCTGGTTTCCTTGACGCCAGCGTGCAGGCAGTGACTGATGGTGGTCTGCTATGCGTCACTTCAACCGACATGCCTGTCCTGAGCGGGGCGCAGGTATAATGGAGTCGCCATTTGTACCCAGCAAGTCACACACCAACTCGTTCCTTGGCAACGCCCTTCTCTCTTTGGCCATTAGGTGCCCGATTGCTCAATCGTCGGCCCCCTTTCCCACCCCTACCGATGTCACTCATCTCATCCAGTCTCCAGACAACCTTCCAATTGCAAATTTCCTCTCGTTTTTCCGTCGCCTTTTCGCGCTATGCAACGACGCCAAACAAGCCGGAAGTCGCCTGGGCCCGCTACGGCAGTGTGCCGACCAGGAGCGGATACCACCACGAGATGTCTCTCCGCATTCTGCTGCACGCAATAAACACTGCGGCTGGGCGGCATCGTCGGAGCGTCCAGCCGGTCCTCAGCGTAGCAATAGACCACTACGTCCGCGTCTTCGTGCGCGTGTCGCGCTCTCCCAAGGCCGCCTTGGCGGCGGCGCAGGAGAGCACCTCGTACGTTTTGCAGTCCGAGTCCTGCCCTAGTTTTTTTCTACGTCCGATCCTCTCGCCGAAGCAACAATCGCCGCACAAGAAGACGGAGAGGTCACGGGAGGCGCGACGCCTGCGCGAGAGCACCGACCCGTCTACAGCGCTTCCCGCAGGAGCCCTACTAGCGTCGAAGGAGCAAGAGTTCGAACGCGGGACGAGCGGGACGGGCCTTGGGGCAGGCACTCCTCAGTCTTTACCGCAGGGTCTTGGCGGCGTGTGTCCCGAGACCGGGGCTGGCTTGATGGCAGGTGGGCCCATATGGAGCGGACCCTTGCACGACGAATCGTGGGTGGCCAGAGCGATTGCGATCGCGTCAGAGGGAGAAAAGTCTTTCGGTGGCGACGGCGCCGATTCTCGCGTCGCAGCGCCGCGCCCGCGGTTAGCTGCTAGAGCTCGGGCAGAATCGCTGCTAAGGGCGGTGTCTCGAGAGCTGCTGGACGTGCCTCTTTTCTACAACCTGCGCGACATGTTCGCCACCCTCGGTTTGAAGAAACACCCACGAAGAGAACAGGTGAGGCTTTGGTTGTTCTATCTTTCTGACCGTGCGGGTTCTGTGAGAGTCTCCGCGAAGGGGGAGACGTCTGCATGTGCGTGCGTCGTACGGTAGGATATTTTTCTCGTGTCAATCAATAGCAGGGACAATTGGCGATGGTTGAGGTCCTTAAGGGATATGCGGTGACCGTGGTCATACCGCAAACTTGTACCGCTTGATACGGATCTTATCCTGCTGCCGAGCAGAACACCCTTGACGGGGATTTCTCTTCATGTTCGTCAAAGTAAAGTCATGGCGGTGCACGTTGGTTTGGCTCGGGCTTTTCCGTACGCCAATCGATGAAGTCCAGATCCTCCCCACCACTGCAGCTCACACACCCCCTTGCTGCCGTCGACCAACCTACAGGTGATGGGAGCGCTGGAGGCAGCCGGCTACCGTACCAGCGGCATGCACAAGGAGCCCCTAGCTGTAAAAACAGATGCCCCTGATGCCGCGGTGTGGGATGTCCTACGATGTTGGGCTCGAGACAACCCCCAACCACCCCCAGTTCGCGAGGCGGGAGTTGCCATCCTTCGTCGCGGGATGCAGTCGATTGGGGACGCCGACTTTGATGCGAGGCGTGCGGGCCCCGAGGGCAGTAGACGTGAAGGGGTGGCGCGAGGTGGCGGTGGGTTCTTGCACGCTCACAACCCGGAGCAAGATTGGGGGCCCCTCGCGAGACACTCTGTGATGGCAAGGGTTGACGATGAGCAAGACGGCGTGGAGGAAACGCCGGTGGCGTTGACGTCGTAGTGAATGATGCAACTGGCGTATCTTTTGGCTTGTTCCATGTGTCTCTTGCTGGTCAGCTGACCACCAGTGTTGATGGTGGCGTTCAATGTGTTGTGATTCGAGAAAAGCAATGTACGCTATGCTGTCAGTCAGACCGAGAACCTGTACTGCTGCTGGATAATGGGGCGGGAGTTACGGGTGCCTCATCGTCTTCACATTGTGCGCGTTCGGGTGTATGGGCGTCGACTACTAGTGCTGTATCGCTCACATAACAGTATGAGATGTTGAAATTTACAAATCGTGGCGAAGACCAGACAGAGGAAATTCCGAAATTCGAAATTCGGAAAAAGTTCATGGACGCACTGTATGCTACACACATACATTGGTATCTGCTTCTGAGGTCTGTTTTCCCGAGGTCGTCCAGCACAACATAAACTTCCTCATGTCTGCATGGGAAGCAAAAAAATGGGGGCCTACTGTACAGCACACGCCTACTGTACAGCAGTACTTCCAACAAAAATGGCAGGGGTTCGCAGTAGTCAAGACATCTAAGGCGTACTACAGACGGGCTCGGCGCCCTCACACACAGGATCTATCTACACCAAAACCCAAAAATAAAAATACATCTGAAAGTCTACATGTACCCATGGAACAGTCTAGGTTTCTTCGAGTAATGATTTTTGCCGCATGCATGCCTACTCTGTCGATCTCCGCGATACATCCTTGTCTCTCCCTCTCTCTCGGCATGCTCATCGTAGATTCGGACACAATACACCCAAACTCAACGTAGGAAGACATGTGTTTTTGGACCACAACTGAACAAAAAAAACACGACACACCCCCACCCAACCGCAGGAGGGGGTCCAATCCCCCCCTCCTGTGTGACCCCGGTTGGGTCGTCTAGCTAGTAGAAGTGGAGGATAGGGGCCAGAGGGGCAGACGACAGGTCCAATGATGGGAGAAAAACAAACAAAAACAAAAAAGTGTTTGGGGTGTATGAAGTATTCAGCTGTTGAGACCCCCTCCTCGTTGTAGTTGCAGGCGCGGCAAGGGCAACCAGCAAAAAAATAGAAGGACGACGGCCACACACGAGGGCCACAACTCGAAAAGGGTAACTGCCATTCGCTAGCAATGGCTGATGTCGATGTCTGGCAAGCTGCCCGCCAAGGCCTCCTCGAGGATGTCCAGGTACGCCCAACCATTGGCTGGAGATATTGGTAGCTGGAGTCCGCAAGAGATTCTGGCGTCACCGTCCGCACCTCTCAGCAGCTCTCGTGTTACAGAACAAAAAGCACTTACTCGGTAAAATGCCGAATCACGACACCAGCTCGTGGGTGCACTGCTGTTTGCATAACGCGGCTCATACTGCGAAGCGCTGTTATGCAGTGTGTTCGTCTAGAGCATTGAACAGCTCCCCGTCGGTACAACAGATAGAGACGGACGTGATCACAGGTCAAAGCGGGTAGACCTAAAAGCCCGACCACCAGCTAAGGGCTGCAGCATCTTGCAAAGCAACTGCTGCTTTCTCGTATCCCACGCCCGGCCGCGCTCATGGTACTGATGTTAACCACCTAATAAGTTGCTCTCCGGGAAACATGTCCACGTACTGTTGTATGCTGCATGATGACTGAAAATTGAAAGTTGTACGCACGAGTGTTCTCCGCAAACGTTTGTGTGTCCCAGTACACCTCAAGTTGACGTTGCGCGTGTACGTGGGACTCTTCATGATCTACATTTGCACTCCATCGAAGACTACTTTCGGGTCCAGGCCCTCATAGGCATTTGTATTCTTTTTCGCGACGGGTGTGCATGTGCCTCACTAAGGTACCTCTGAGTAAAAGACTCCGCCGAAACGTCGCCCAAGAGAGGTGTGAAGAACGAAATGTTGCGTTGTATTTCTCGTCTCTTGCTTTCCCCACTCAAATCGACTCTTTTAGAAACTAGTCTACCAATAGCGACGAGTGGAGTCGGGAGCTGGCTGAGCTATGCACACGGAGAATCCAACCAGTGGTCCCACTTTCGGTTGCCCATCCAGTATGCCGCCCTCTAGGGCATCGAGGTACCCGGCACCCTAAACCCCTTTTCAGCATCCCGTACACGGCAGTGCCAGGCTCTCCGTATTCACTCTATACCATGGGCCCGTTTATGTAGTAGGTACATGCGTACCATCCGTCGACGCAACCATCCCCGTCCCTTTGTCGGCCCCGGTCGTGTCCCTCACAGGAGTTTCTTTACGCAGGTGGCGATCCGAACATGCGAGACTCGACATACCTCTCGCCCTTGCACAACGCATCAATCGGCGGGTCCCCGGTGAGTGCGAATGGTGTAGAAGACATGCCAGTACAGCAGTACAGCAACAGTGTACCAGTATGCATACGATGTACCGGAGAGCAAGGCGGTGGTGTCGTCAAGGGGTGATGCCAGATGAACATTTAAGCAGGCAGCAGGCAGCAGGCAGCAGGCAGCAGGAACCAAACCACAGCCACAGCTGTGTGCCAGCTGCGACGTGACGTCCCCCAAGCTCAACAGCTCACACAAGCTGAAATGTTTTTGACTCGAACAGCCTAGCAAACCAACAAGAACAACATTCAATCTGTATGCATACACAAATTCTTACCTGTGTTTCGTCTTTGACATACAGGCACAATGATAACTATCACGCAGAATAGTGAGTTCATCTATCGAAAAATATTGCACCGCTGCTTGTCGCGCGTCATCAAGCAGATGCGAATTTCTACCAGCGCAGCAGTCAGCCTGTTTTGTAGCAGCAACGTCTACCTACGTGCGATGATCGTACCGGGTATGGTGTGAAACGTCGACCGACTCCTGCTTGCCCATCCCGCGAACTACGGAGGTGTTTCATATTATGAGGAATCTGTAATGGGTACGGGCACAGGGCCGGTCTTCGGTTGTGTTGGTGGTTCGCCGGTGAACATCTAGCTCTCACGGAAAACGAAAAATAGACACTTAGAAGAGCACACACACGCTTGCTCCACCAGAGGCATCCCCCTCCCCGGCTCCGTCCTCTTCTGTTGATCATGGTCGTCACTGCAGAACTTACCGGGGTGTCCCCCTCCCCCCGCACTCTCTCGTTGGCCTCCGAAAAATAATGCCAGGCCGTCGTGGCCGAACTTCTGGGCGCGGGAGCCAACGTGAACCTCGTGAACACGCTTGGGACGACGCCGCTCCATTCCGCGTGTGCCCACCTTCAGCCTCACTGTGTCGAGCTTCTGTTGGCCAGGGGGTGAGCGCTAGGGTCGGGGGGGAAACGCGAAGGGTGCGGGTGATGACGGGGGGAGTTCGTAGTCGCCGGCTGAAAGTTGCGCACGACCCCAAAAGCATGGGTTTCTCCTCACCATTCGTTACTGCCTGTAGTCTATGCATGGTTGCGATTGGTAGTCTGAAACCTTCCATGGGTCCCGTCACTCGATGTCGCTTCTGGCGCTATCTCTCTATTTCCCTGTCTCTCTCTCTTCGAAACCTCTTGTCCAGTTCTACTATTGCGTGCTTCATGTAGTACAGTCGATCACAGGTGGAGTGGTGCACGCGCCGGCGTTCATGTTTGCACCCCGTCTCTCGGTATTGCCAGTGTTTGTGTCACCGCTCGTCGGCATTCCCATCAACTTATACCGCGCGACGTGGAATCGTCAAATGTGCGTTTACGTACGACCCATCGATCTGTTGCTGCGGCTGCAACAGAGGGGACGACCAGGCGCGAGATTTTCGAGGCAAGACTCCGGCGGATGTGATCGGCGAGGCGGTTGAGCTACCGGAGGGGGCAGAGCCTGATGAAGAGCTGTGCGAGGTGATCAGGAGGACGCTGGCCGGTGGGATGGACCTAGCGCAGGATGCCGTGCAGGCGGTCGAGGAGGTGTGTGGGAGCAATGGGCGATGACGCCTCGCGGAGACTCCGCCCCCCGGTATCGTGTGGGGGTGTTCGATTTTGTTGTGGTATCGTGTGATGATGACTCACGAATACCCCGTGCTATCATGTGGGATAAATGGAGTTTTCGAGTTCGTTGTCTCCATAGCAGGGCAAGGCTTTATTTTTGCGTCGGGAAGGGCATCACTCGTCGGACTCGTCGGGAATGTCGTTGAGAGCAACACGTGATCATCGCTGTGTGTTGGAAACACCTGTTGTGGCGATACACATCGGCCTTTCGCAGCCGGACTCCGGGTGTATGGTGTCTTGCATGATGCGGCCAAGGGTAGGCTTCTTAGCCTGTTTGGGGGAGATTCTGTGATACGTCAACAACAGAAAACTTGCGTTAGGACTGCTTCTGCGTCTTCGGGTGGTTTGCGGTGTCCAGTGTCTGCGATTGGCCTGCCTCAGGCAGCGCCACCCCGAGTGCACACGTTTCACCAATGCAGCAGCCGAGAGCTTCCCACGAGTTCGCCTTCTGGCTATGGCTCTAGTACCCCCGCTACTACTGTGTGCGCGGTGTCATGTTTCCAATCCGTTGCTACCAACCCCGTTCTAGACCACCTGTGGCCTTACAGCACCGACGACCACAGCTACCCCCACGAGCCTCCATCGCCATACCCACGTCTGCTGACAAGAACCAACCCTTGCACCGCGCCTTGCTACACCGGACAGGCGCGAAACTCCGAGGACGCGGTAGAGGGCGCTAACAGCGGTATGCGCGACCGCAGCCGAACGCGGAGCAACAGCAGCCGAGGCATGCAGTCGCACGGTCACGGCTCCTCCGACCACGACGCGAGGCACAAGGTGGCCAGCCTGACGGCGCAGCTCATACAGAAGGAGCACCGCATCCGCGGGCTGGAGCAGGGTGTGCAATCCAAGGTCGCCGAGGTGTGTTTCTGTGGATGTTTGAAAGGGCATCGACGGTGCTTTCCGGCTGACCAATGAAAAGACATTGCTCTCAGTGCGGTTGAAAACGGAAAGGGATCCTAGAGGCCATGATCTGGGACCCCGTGAGGGTGTTTTGTCAGCATCGACCGTGCTAACCGGGTCGACCAACGAAGATTCATCACTCTCAATACTGCTTCAAGCGGAGAACCCTTGTGAAGGGCATGACCTGAGGAGGGGTCACGGAGCGAGGCTAGGATATTCTCTGGATCGTTATGTTTGTGTTCTGTCGGGACCAGCCGTTTGCCTGGAGGCGGATACCGATGAAAGGGGGGAGGGGAGAGCGCACATCATAGCTTGTGCCTCTCCCCTTCCCCCATGTAAAACAAGCCGCCCCCCTCGGTGTTTGCCATCGGGGCTGGGTTTCGTCGCTTGGCAACGACGTTGTTAAATAAGCCAATTCACTTCGTTTATTCGGCAACCAGGTTACCGTTTTTTTTTACGCCTTTTTTTTTTTTGGCGGTAACCATAATGGTGGTTGAGTAGATGATGTTGTGCGGGGTGGAGAAGCCTCGCTCCGCGCAAGGGGGATGATCGCACCACGTTGTGTTAATATGGTCAAACACCCTCGAGGCAGTTACACAGTACTAAGAACTGCCTCTGGAAGTGAAAGCGCCAGACAATAAATCAAGTCATACGCAGCTGTCATCCGCACGCAAGCAAGTAAGCACAAGATGCCGAACACCCTTAGCAGGATGCAGCGCACCCTTCATGCGACTCACCGAATACCTCACGGCGCTTCGCGCTTGGTGATGTGAGAGCCTGGTCCGGTGAGAACCCGGCGTGCTCCATCCCGGCTTCGTAGGGATGCGAGGTCAATGGTCTAACGACTACGGCATGCACGACTATGAGTACACCCCCCCCCACCCCCCCCCATCTTGCCGACCAAGCTCGTTTGTCCGATTTCTCGTGTCTCTCTTTCGGTCTTCGTGAGTGCCGTTGACGTTGGTGTACAAAAAGATGACAGCTTTCTGGCGGGAGGAGGCTGGTAGTCAGCCTTGTTGGCTATTTTTATTTTGAACGGCTCTTGTTGTTGCGTTTGGTCTCGATACTTTTTCCAGGTGGCAACGCTTCAGACGCAGCTGAGATCCAGCGAGGCGCGCATCCGTGGGCTGGAAAGGCACGTCGCAGAGCTCATGCGCAGGGTTTCTAGGTGGGTGTGGAACCACCGTTCTCCTCCGGGCAGGCACAGGGAGCAACACGATTCTGGATACCATCGCTTCCGACCTATGTACCGCTGCTCCCGCTCTGTCCGTGAAACCTACCTGTCGTTGTCCCGCCGCCCGCGGGAGGGTGCACGCTTGTGTGGCAAAGTCTAGGTGTGCGTCCCAGTCAGTTAGTTGCTTTGGGACGAAGATATTCCGCAACATCGAGTTTTTAGTTGTCCCCAAAATGTGTCCAAATGTTTGTCCAACGTTTGAGCCTGGCCCCCTCGTGCCTCACCTCAAGCAAACATAGGCTCCCACTCCGAACAGTGGTACAGGGACTCGCCCGAAGCAGAGTTGAGGTTGCCACTCTGGACAATAACGTAGTGACTCGCCGGTGCTGCGAGTCAGGGATTTGGATTCTACAACCGGGAGAACTATTGCGGTAGGAAGGGGGGTAGGGAACGCTCTTCCACCTGGAGAAGCGGGACCAGAGTTGTTCAGTTTTGGGGGGTGTCGTCAGTGAACAAAGAGGGGTGTGGGTGGAGGGGGGGGATGGTGAGGGCGGGGACTGCGATCTCTAGAGAGCCGCCATCTCCAGCTATTTGGCGCTCTTTTTGCGTTGTCTTTGTCAGCTTGGGTGAGAGGAGCTAGGTTTGCCTGGTGTTCGGCAGATACTTGTAGAGTGCTTGGGATACAAACCACACGGTTCTTCCACTTGCAGTTGACCTGTTTTTCCGCCGCTTGGCGAAAAAGGGCGTCGCTCGCGTTGTTTTCGATGGTGATAGATGGGTAAATGCCTGAGAGAATGCACTACGGCTGTGGCGTGTTGGCCTTTGTGCGAGACAGAAAACGGGTGCTTTTGTCGAGTATTCCGTGTGCTCGTGCTTCTCGTCACGAACTCATATATACACAACACCTAACAACAGTATGCCCAAGGAGGAGATAAGAAGAATATCACGGTGCTGTCGAATCCGTTCCGTTTTGTGTGTTTCAGGGCCGAAACAGCGCTTGCGGAGGTATCGGAGGAGCACGAGAAGAAATCCATGACGGCTGCGAGGGCGACCACGCTCTTCACCGCGGAAGAGATAAGGGTGGCTTGCGACAGCTTTTCGCCCAAGAAGTTGATTGGCCGCGGGGTAAGTGGGACACGGAGAGAGGGTAGAGGCGTGTGTGCGAGAAGAGAAAACGAGTTTCGCAGGAGGACCAGGAGAGAGGGAGGGAGAGATGAGAACGGATGAATGCGTTGGGAGTGACGGAAAGGGAGCGACAAGGGCACGAGGTATCTTGAGCCAAGCAGCATTTCTCTTGTTTGCGATGTGATTATAGCCCTGCTTTGTCGATGGGGTATAGCTCTGTGCCCCCAAGACCTGGCCGCCGTCTCCCTCATTACATCCACGTGCAATGGCGGCGACTACGTACCCGCAGTTTTCCTACTGATGTTTCTGACTGTCAATATCGTTGTGTAGGCGGGTACCCCCGTCGCTTCGGCTGCTGCTGCTTCTGCTGCTGCTGGGGCTGGGGCTGATGGTGCGTTGCCGATGCGCCTACTGTTGCTTCGCTACAACCGTGTGTCTTACTCTGTTTACCCGGTTTCTTAACAGTCGTCGGCCGAGGTGTATCAGGGGGAGATGAAGCTCAAGAAGGACCAAGACAGTCAGAGGGTTGCCATCAAGAGGATGTCGCCCCAGGCACTGCAGGGGCTGCAGAACTTTCAGAGAGAGGTACATATCACGAGAGGGACCAGCGTTGCAACGAGATAGAAGACGGCGGTGTGCAGTACCAGCTTTGCTGTCAATGGCCGCTTTTGATTTCCCTCTTGCCATTTCTGTGGTGCGATGTGGGTGATTGCTGCCGCTCGTCGCTCTGAGACTCTTTGCACAGTGACCTAGCCACTGGTTCACAACCAGGGATAGAGAAAAGCGTGCGAGAGATAACTGCGACATTGTCTGGTACCACTGGCCCATCGTATCACCGTATAAATCCGCGAAAAAAGAATTCACCTACGTAGCATGCCACAGGGGACCCTGTCTCCCGGGTCCTTTCTACACTGTGTATTGTTGCACCCTCATCGACTGCAGCTATGGGACCAAGAAGTTTTTATTCCTCGGGCAGAGTGTGCATAGCAGCGTTGGGTGGTTGCGTACAGTCGCTCGCTCTTCACCCGTCGCGATTAGTCATGGCTTGGCACTCTGCTGTTTGTTGTCTACGCTGGCTGCTTTGGGTGCCGCACAGGTTAAGGTGCTGATGATGTGCCTGCACGAGAACATCGTCCCGCTGCTGGGCATTGCAACAGATCCTTGGTGAGAAGCAAAGGACGGCAGAGGGGAGACGACACCTTGTCTGATATATGCAGGACAATTCGCATCTATGGCATTCTTCATGCGGGTTACTATAGTGAAAGGTTGTCGGCAAATCTAGCGCACGCGGGCACAAATGGGTGTTCGTACAATGCCTTGTCGCGTGGAGTATTAATGGTATTTTGTCTGACACGCGGCTGGGCTGGCTATGTCTGGCACTGGCATATTTGTACGTGCAACGTTGTTGCTTGGGTTAGGGTCTGGTGTGGACTACAGTATGCCGCCATCAGCTGGAGGAAAAGGTCAAGAATGATCGGATCCTGTTACTTGCAGCGATCATCTGCTCAAGCAGAGAAGCACGAGCTGGTTGACTTGCAGCAAGGAACAGAGATACGCCAAACGCTCGTGGAAGTGCTGTCATGGCCATGCGTAAATCTCTGCAAGAGCGACCAACGGAAGCCGGAGTGGAAGCGTGTCGTTAGTCCGCGCAACACACACGATGCATACACACACGCAGTTCAACTCTCCCAGCAACACCAACAACTAATGGCACCAAAATTGCAATACCAACTCACACAACCGACGACGACGACGACGACGATTACGACACGACGACGGTCTCGGTAACAGGTGTCTGGTGTACCCTCACATGAGCAACGGTAGCCTGGAGGACGTGTTGGCCACTCGCGCCAGACGTAAGGGTCTCAACGCTGAGATGAGGGTCAGGATTGCCCTAGGGGTGGCGCACGCGCTTGACTACCTGCACACCCCGTGGCTCGACAAACCAGCGATTATCCACAGAGATGTGAAGGTGGGGGGCGGAGGATGGTGACGTTGGGTAACATTGTTTGCGTGGTTTGAGGCAATCCCGGGTGCGCTTGCTTCGCTTGCGCGTCTGCTGTGAGGTCAAGCGTACCGGATGCTATACTAAAGAAAACCTGAAAGCATACCGTATGGTACACGAAAGAAAACCTAAAAATACCCCGGTAATAGCACTGCTGTGGCTTCTGAAAATGTTTTCATCGGGTCTATTACTAGAGGGGGTGTAGTACCCTACGTGGATGTGCCATGTACTGTACTCCGAGTGTACGGTAGCGTGTGTTTGCGATTGTTTTTTCTGATCAGCCTTCTATTGGCTGCTTGCCCAGCCGATTCTCGTGTTGCGAGTCAGGGCAACAAGAGACAAGACGATGCTCCGCACCAGAGCTTGCACGAAGGGCGCCGAAAACAATGCCCTTGCTCCGCACGCCTTGCATACTTGCAACACCCAGCCGGCGAACATCTTGCTGGACTCGGGCATGAACGCTCGTCTAGGCGATGCGGGTATCGCTCGTGTGCTTGACGCGGCCGAGAGTAACGCCGCGGCCACGCAGGTTCAAGGGACCCTCAACTATATCGACCCGGGCTACATGCGAACGGGGACCCTGAATGACAAGTCTGACATCTACAGGTATGCTGTTTTGTTGTGCTTTCGGATTGTTCTCCACACTCGCGAGACTGCTGCGCAGCTGCTGAGACGAGGGAACAAAAGGCGTAGTTTCCAATTATCTAGTTTACATGTCTCGCGCGCGTTTCCAACCAACTGCATCGAAACAAGATTTTTGTTTGGTCGGGGCATGAAACTCGTTATCACGCTCGCATGGAGTCGACCATTCATGCCATCATCTGTGAAGAAGAAAAGCTTCGGGTCCTCGCCGGGAGGTCTCCAGTGGCCATTATGGTTGGGCCTGCTCATCATCACGCGCGCGCGGTCGAGTCTGCTCTCTTTACTACAAAAAAAGCAAGCCGGACGCAAAAAGTTTATGCATTTGTCACCGTCCGGATCTTGTTGCCGGTGGTGGAGAGAGTGAACTCGACCGATTGCGGATGCTGAGCAGACCCTACCACAGGTATTGCTAATGGAGACGGTTGAGATGTGTCCCGGGGAGGACCCGTAGCCTTTCTTCGCCAGAGTTGATGGAATCGTCGACGCAATGCGAGCGTGATATCTTGTCGAGAGCGCCTTTGCACACAAGGAATGACCCAAGCAATCAGTAGCCAGCGATGGACATGAGGGCGAGGCAAGGAGAGAGCCTACATACCCATGTGACACCCACGTACCCCCCAGAGATCGGTTGTCTGCCGTAGATAAGTGTTCTGCCGAGTGACCATTAACTCTATTTACGTGTCATGATTGGTGTCTTGTCGGCCGCCTGGGTTCCTCCTGGACAAAGCCTGGGAGTCGTGATGGTGGAGTTGTTATTGGGCGCCGTTGCGACGGTGGGGATGGTGAATCGGGTTCGAATGTCCCTGCTCACCCAAGCGAGAGCTCTGGCCGACGGTGCCATCGAGTGGACCGGCAACACCGCCGAGAAGCTGGCGGACATCGCTCACGGGTAAGTGCGGCACGATCACGACAGGGGTAGCAAGAGACGGCGGGAGGGTGGGCGGGCGAGAGCTAGCGCACGTGGTGTGTTTTATTGTTTTTCGTTTGTAAAGCGGGGTCGCAAGCGCGTTCAGTCGTTTGATCATGAGCGCCCTTGGTTTGACCCCACTGGAACCTGAGGGTAACGACGTTGCGCGATCCCGAATGAGGGCAGGGGTCAAGCGAGAACACCCGGCCACCCCCAACGTCTCACCCATTTTTTTGCTCTCGTGTCACTGTTGACTGGTGCAACGCGAAAAGGTGCTGCATCGAGCTACCAGCGCAACGATCCAGTCTTCGCACGGTGCACATGTGCCTTGAGGCGACCCTGGGGGGACAGGGGCTGTTCGTCGCGAGTGCTGCTGTTCGCACCTGCCGCATCTGCCTCACAGCTCCCGCAAACACGAGGTACAGTAGGGCAACTAAAGATGAAGCAAGAGCTGTAGTGGCTGCCCCCAAGTGATAGTGGAAGGAAAGGCCCGCATGTATGTGTAGGGGCGAAGGGAAGCGACTATGTTTTGGTGGGGTGGGGCTGTTGTGGGGCATGATGAGTTCTCGAGGTCGCAAGAAGGAAACAGTCTGACGCTTTTGTCGGTGTGTTCGGGCGTATTCCTTAAATTCCCTCATGGCCCTCGACCTGTGCCCAGTGCTCAGTCTCCCCCCTCCACCTCCCCGGCCGCCTTCGCGTCGACTGTCCCATCTTTCTTCTTTCAAGTCCAACCGTTGGTCGTTTTATCGCGCAGCCCTCAGTATTCACCTTGTCTCTCCGCCCGTCCGCTGCTTTTCTCTCGCACCCCCGCCCCGCGCCTCTGTGTTTGTCTCTCTGTCGGTCTCTGTCTCTCTGTCCCTCTGTCGGTCTCTTGTCTTTCTCTCTCTCTGTCCCTCTGTCGACCTCTCTCTCTCTCTCTCGCTCTCGCTCTCGCTCTCGCTCGACTTCTTTTTATTTTTATTTTGTCTGTTTCTCCGTCGCTCGCTTTGGGCAGGTTCATCCCGTGTTTCCACTCGATTGCCTGCAATGACGACGCCACGAACCTGCTGAGGCGACGAGGGTCGTGCCCTGTTTGTCGGGAGCCGATCGAGAGCGTGGAAGAGGGAGAGTTCGCACAGGTTTGTGCGCTTGTGCATTATTCTCTGTGTGACGTTACTGCATTGGGTGGTGGCTTCATGCGCCAGCGCATGCATGTCGTCCATTGTAGTAGTATGCTTCGTGTACTGTTATGCCTTGTCACAATGGTGTACGATTTTTTTTTGTCGGTCTATTTGTGTCTTCTTTCTACAAATTCCTACCCCTCAACGTTGTACGCGCAGTGTACCTGTCGTGTCGTTTGACACAGGCCCGGCTTCACGATCTACATATCTTCTTTTATACAACCGTCGTCGCCATACAGTCAACCCCGCTTTACGGACGCTCACGTCAAGGAAACTCCCCGCTGTATGGAAAGCTATTTTTATTAGCACCAGGGGGCCCGGCGGAATGTACGATAATGGGGTACCCACTTTTTTCTGCCGCGTACCCCCTTTTTGTGTCCTGCGGGCCGCTCTTCTTTGCACGCACCACGCACCACAGTGAGTGCAGAAGTATCGACGCACAGACAGCAGAAGTAGCGAGCGGTCTGCTGCTGCAGCTGTAACAGGGTGTTGTCATGGATAGATTCCTCCCATCTACCGGCGGTCCATCTAATGCCGCCAAAAAAACATGCAGAGAACCAACGTGTGCGATGAGATCTCTACTGATCACCGCAGTCCACCAGTGCCCATGCGGGCGGCCGATGCATGGCTTCTGTGGCCGAGGAATCGGTGAGGAGGGCTTAGGGCAGCAGAGAGAGTGCACAGATTCTCAGAGGAGAACGGCTACAGGCAAGATCGGCACCGGCACAAGTCCCATGGAGGTGGACATCAGTAGCGACAACGAGGAGAACAGCAGCAGGTGATGATTGTGCTTAACAGCAGTCAGCAGCAGCAGCAGCAGCAGCAGCAGCCATCGGCCGAACGCNCAGAGAACCAACGTGTGCGATGAGATCTCTACTGATCACCGCAGTCCACCAGTGCCCATGCGGGCGGCCGATGCATGGCTTCTGTGGCCGAGGAATCGGTGAGGAGGGCTTAGGGCAGCAGAGAGAGTGCACAGATTCTCAGAGGAGAACGGCTACAGGCAAGATCGGCACCGGCACAAGTCCCATGGAGGTGGACATCAGTAGCGACAACGAGGAGAACAGCAGCAGGTGATGATTGTGCTTAACAGCAGTCAGCAGCAGCAGCAGCAGCAGCAGCAGCCATCGGCCGAACGCGTGCTGTTGAGCAGTTGAGCAGGAAAGCGTGCACCACGATGTTACATGTACATTGCATGTCCTTGCCTTCGTCCAGTTCTTGTCAAACAACAGAAGTGTCAGCATGCCAGGAAAACTCACTGAGATTGTCCGCACAAGGCTGCGTTTGTGTGTGTGTGTGTGTTTTTTTTTGTCATGACAAAAGATCGTCAACATGTGTCCATGTGTGCAATTGTAGTGAGCGTCAAAAACCAAGTGAAGACTCTCGCTACTGCTGTGCATCTTGTGGCACGCAACTTGCGCCTGAAGCAGTTCGAATGCCGCGCTGCCGAAGTGATTCTCGTTGTTCAACGCTGATAGAAAGTGAACTTTTGTACGTTCAGAGGATTCTGATGTTTATGGTTCGCACTTGAAAAACATACATAATAGACGCAGTCGTGATATTATGTTGTCTTATTTTTATTCAGCGTAAATTGTAGCTGCTGGCCTGCGTGCAGTCTCTCGGCGGTAGGTGCGAGCACTCTCGTTCTCCGGAAAATAAGCGCATGTTGTGTTGGGCACAACGGCATTTTTTCTCACGTGGGTGTATTTGCCAACNACCGCGAGGGGGGGGCGGCGCAGGTGCCACGTGGGGAGGCGGCGGAGGTGCCGCGGAGGACGGCACAGGTAGTGTCGCCAAACAAGTCCGGGTGTCTAAGCCCGGACGGGACACCGGCAAAAACAAGTTATCGATAACGCAGCGATTGCAGATTGTCAAGGAGGTCCAGGGGGGGTCTAAGAGGAACATGGTTGCTGCAAAGTGGAACATCGGTACTTCATACATCAGCAAGTTGATGAACCCGGAGAAAATCGCTGAGCTTGAGAAAGTCCGCGACATGGAGCTCAACCAGGACGCCCTTCGCGCCCCGAAGCCGGTACACGACGAAGTGGAAAAGAAACTACGCAAGTGGATCAAGATCGCACGAGCACGCTTTAACGTAAGTACATATTTTGCATTAGTCATGTGTTGGTCAGGATACAACTTGGTTGTCTATACGCCTACACCCTCCGCCCCTACACCTCCTCCCACTCTCGACTAAGCTGCTGGGTTGGGGGTTCGACAAGCTCTAGTCCACCTGGTTCAAGCGGCCGAACGCACAACCAATTCATGGGAGAGTTGATCGAAACCATGTCGCTGCTGTTTTTATTTATGTCTTTCCCGACGCAGGCAACCAAGGTTGGCGTGAGTGGTTCGATGATCCAGGCCCAGGCCTTGAAGATCGCGGCGCAGATGGGGAAGACCAACTTCAAGGCGACCAACGACTGGCTAGGTCGCTTCCTGAAACGCTACAGCTTCACTTACGTCCAATTGCACGGAGAAGCTGGCGACGTGGACAAGCAGAAGGTGGCAGCGGAGATCGAGAGGATTCGTGAGCAGCCGCAGGATTCGACGTCGAGTTAGTTTTTAACATGGACGAGACGGGATTTTTCTTCCGCTGCTTCCCGAGAGGTACATACGTCACGAAGGGGGAGGCCGCCGCCGGCGTCAACAGCAAAACCGCGCGGGGTTCGNACTGGCTAGGTCGCTTCCTGAAACGCTACAGCTTCACTTACGTCCAATTGCACGGAGAAGCTGGCGACGTGGACAAGCAGAAGGTGGCAGCGGAGATCGAGAGGATTCGTGAGCAGCCGCAGGATTCGACGTCGAGTTAGTTTTTAACATGGACGAGACGGGATTTTTCTTCCGCTGCTTCCCGAGAGGTACATACGTCACGAAGGGGGAGGCCGCCGCCGGCGTCAACAGCAAAACCGCGCGGGGTTCGAAGGCCATGAAGGCCAAGGATCGGTGCAAGGTGGTCGCCTGCTGCAAAACGACCGGGTCTCTGATGGTGCCGTTGGCCATCATCAGCACGTCGAAAAAACCGATGGTTTTCCGCCACGTCCGCAAACCGCCATGTCCCACTTCGCCCAGGAGAGTGCCTGGCTCGACGCAGCCATTTGCCGGCGGTGGTTTGACGAAGTCTTTGTCCCCTTCGTCAAAGGCAAGACCTCCAAGAAGGTGGCCCTCTTGTGGGACAACTGCCCCGGCCACAAGATCACAAGCAACGACCCACAGATCGTCATCGTCTTCTTGCCTCCGAACGTCAGTTCTGCCTACCAGCCCACGGACATGGGCATCCTGTTTGTACTCAAGTGCCAGTACAAGACCGAGATGGTGGCAAGGCTGCAGACCTCATCGAGGACTGGGACACCGTCCGTGCACGAAAAATCCAAAGGTGAAATCAAAACAACAATGTAGGGGCGCTCTTTGTTACCGTCGTCGCAGGTCTTGCGAAGGCTCTGAAAATAGTGTTCTTTCAACTTTTTTGTAGAGCTGGTTTTAACATTAGCCGTCCCTGTGTTTCGTTTCGGCAGAGGCTGCCGGGGCCTCAGCGATGCAGGACAGGCGACAATGCTGGACGTCACAGAGATCTGTTCCCAGAAGTGGCGTAGCTTCGACGTTCAGACAGTCATCAGGTGCTGGCTCAAGGCTGGCATCCTTCCCAGGGAGCACTGCAACGTTTTGAAGGGCATTGACACGCGGCTTGACCGAGAGGACAAGGACGACGCGGCAATCATCGACGGCCTTTCTGACATAGTCTCAATTGATGTCGATGCCAGCTAGCGTAACGGACTCTAGGTCCATGCCGCGAGTGTTGACGGACAATTTGTTTGTCGAGAAGGGCACAGACCTCACAGAGCAGGAAGTCCGAACGGCGGTCAAAACGTGGCTTACGGTAGAGGACGACCCCGAGGTGTTAGAAGAGGAGGTGGAGTTGGAACTGCGGGCAGTAGAGAGGGATCTCGCCGGCTTAGAAATGGACGACGACGTATCGAGCGAAGAGGTCGACGGCGACGGCAGGCCGGAGTCGTGCATAACCTCGTCCCTCACCGACGGCGAGGTTATCCCTCGCTTGGAGGACGTTCGATCCTATTTGTACGCGAAGGGAAGGGGTGGCGAGTACCGTGAGACGCAGTGCCTCCTTTCGAAGACCGTTCATTCGTTTACTCATGAAACTCATCAGAGTCGTAGAGCCAAGCCGCGGGGGGAGGTTGAGGGAACTCTTCGCGATGTGTGGAGGGAAAAGCCGTCAGGGTAGCTTGGTCTCCGCCGGGACAGTTATATGTACTGGTGTTCCTCGGTGCTACGCTTAAACACGATCGTTCTTTTTGTGTTGCACGAGAATGAAATAAATGTGTTTCTACTGGGACTTTGCTCCTTCTTCCGCTGCCAGCGAAGCAGTACATTAGTTGGCCAAGTTCAAACTTGTGTACTGAATGTAGTTGTGTTCAACACGTCCCCGACTGCTGTACATCTCATGTAAAGTATTGTAAATATGTTCGACGTCAACAAACGGTTGCCATTCGTCTCGGNTACGCTTAAACACGATCGTTCTTTTTGTGTTGCACGAGAATGAAATAAATGTGTTTCTACTGGGACTTTGCTCCTTCTTCCGCTGCCAGCGAAGCAGTACATTAGTTGGCCAAGTTCAAACTTGTGTACTGAATGTAGTTGTGTTCAACACGTCCCCGACTGCTGTACATCTCATGTAAAGTATTGTAAATATGTTCGACGTCAACAAACGGTTGCCATTCGTCTCGGCGATGCTGACTTTTCGTACCACACCCTTCCTTAACAAAAGACGCGTAGTTGAGGTACAGCATGCCTTCATTGACCCCGGGGATGGTGAGCTATCGTCCCCTGAATTTTAAGGACGCAACCCCGCTTCAAGCACGCTTTTTTTCAGGAAAAACCATGTGCGTCCTTAAAGCGGGGTCGACTGTACGTGAACTGGGCGCATCGGTCAAAGGCTATTTCAAGGGATGCGCATTACGTGTTGAGCACGTTTGTTGTTTCGGTGTTGCTTTTTCCGCAGTCTTGGCGGGCGTTTCCTGCGCGGCGACTGCCGTTCTTCTTGACACATCTTCCTCATTTTTCCACCGTTTCCTTTCAACATTACCGTGCTGGACTGACTAACTCTCAGCTCGCGACACGTCCATGGTGGTATGTCCCGTTTTTTGTGCCTTCTTGGCAGACGTTCGCGCCGCATAGAGAAGGGGAAGCCGCGCCCATAGAAGTGGACGGACGAGGAGAGGGGCAAGGGGTAACCGAGCAGAAGGGCGAGGGACACACGGAGGCACTCGCCGCTTCTTCCGTCGTCCCACCCGTCACCCCGTTGGCGGCTGCAATGGTCAACTGAGGATCGTCAAAAGGTGGATGGTGGACTTGTTTATTCATTTTCTTTCGAGTGTGGAAGCGTGTGCATGGGCAAAAGCATCGGCTATACCGTCAGCACTGCCGCTGAGGGGAGGGGGGGGAGAGAGAGGGAGCGCATCGCGCTTCAGATTGTGGTATTTCCGGGACCCCGCTGTTGGTTTGTTTTCTCTCCGCAAAACCCCGCCCGAATTGTGCACAATACCTTTGTTGAGGACGAGAGATGCGAGAGAGTGTTCGCGCTCCTCCGTCTTGGGTGGGGAGAAGTTTTTCTTGGCATAGGGGCGCCGCGGCAGGAGAGCATGTGGGAAGGACAGAGGCTTTTGTGGAATATGGTGAGTTGATGTCTGTGCCATCTTATTGTGTGTGCGTGGCATTTCGGAGAAAGACTGAGGTGAACAAGGAGGTAGTTGCTTGTGCTCCCCCCCGAGCGGTGTGTTTTCACCTCATGGTGGATATGTAGCGTGCGGGAGGGGGCGCACGAAGAAGCTGTTACGGCGACTTGTCGTTGTTTTGAGGCTTGGTTTTGCTCAAAAAGTACAAAGGAGGCTCGGCTGTTTTGCACCTCTGTGCTGGGTTGTGGGCGGGCGTACAGAGCAGGCGGGCGGTTGGCGGACGGTTTCTGGTGTGACCACTCCTCGAGAAGGAGTCTAGCTTGTGTTTTTATCCTCCTAAACTTTCGTGTCCCACGTGCGTGCCAGGCCGTACTTGTGCTTCACGCTTCTATTTGCTGCACTGCATTCGTACGAGACAGATTGTGACGTTTGGTGTAAACAAGTTTATTATTTCTTTCGGACCGCAGTCTCGGCAGAAGCTGCAGTCTGCGTTGCCCTTTGCTTTTGCTGCTTGAGAATCGTGTTCACTGTCGAGAGCTCGGCACCCTTGGCATCCATGATATTTGCCACACGGCATACACATGTAGACGAGCTTTTTGTGGTTAGGTGTTTATGTGCGTGGTAGTGTGGCAGGGTGTTTTCGACCCTCCGTAACCTGGGTTTTGCCCATCTGCGGGGTGTAGGGAGAGCAGTCCACCTGTGGGGCCAACTACACATCAGTGGTACGAACGTGCCTGTCGCAAGAATTTATAATGCGTAGAAAACCAAATATTTGAGTTGCGTAGCAATTGCAGGCGACGGTAGATGCTACGAATCATGCATTCTCGTTCCGCAACCCACGTATTTTCCCATGTATTTTTCCAGTTGAGTCATATATTCGGTCGATTTTAGCTGTATATCGCCCCCCCCCCCCGCGTGCATCCTCTGTATTATTCGTTCGTTCTTTGGTGGGTCTTGACGGATGACCACGTTCGCCGCTGTGCCTTATTCAGCGTGTGTATGGCCAATCATCGCTCGTCTCGACCTGAGGATTCAGAGGAGGGTGGCAAAGTTTCCAAAATGAAGATTGACTTAATTTAGAGAGCACAGGTACGATCGTGCCACGCCAGTCGTGTTTTTCGAGCCCTGCTCTGTGTCAACCATGTTGGATGTACACGAGTTGTTTCACCTTGAAAAATGGCGATGCTTTGTACGTAGGCAGCCTTCCATTCAATGCGTTATCGATCGCTGTATCTTATGCGGAACCAGAGGAACAGGGCAATGGTAGCCTACTAATGTCGCCCCTGCAGTGTGGCTCGTGGTGTTTTTGCTTTCATGTAAGAGCCTGATAGATCTGGCCTTCATTGTTGCATACCAAAATTTCCTTCGTTGTTTTCTCATTCTAGAATCGTGTAAAGAAATGCAGGTGTTCCGTATTGTTGATGGTTCTGGATTGTGGAATGATGTTCTCGGTTCTCACATTTGAAACCAGTGCGGCGCCGCGTCGGTTTCATCGACCGGCCATTCTCTGTCTGGAGAACCAACCCCGGAGGAGCGTGATCCAGCCCTCGCCGGGTTTTTGTGCAGGGCGGTAGTGTGGCACTCGCTGTTTTTTTGTTATCATTGCGCGGACACCATTTCCCGATTCGCTTAAATGGTGGTACCCGTTATTCTTCGAAGCACAGCTATCCTTCAAGCACAGTCTTCCATCGCGTTGATCAGCATGGCACGCGATTTTGTTCCCCATTTTACACATCAGCTGCCGTAAAAGTTTGATTTTGTGTGTTTACGACAGGAAAACCTTCAAAGGTTGTTCTAGGAAAAATAGTTCGAAGAGTTTGTTGTTTCCCAAATCAGTCAATCGTTGTCCCTGTGGGCTCGACGGGGAGGTGCGGGTCCCCCGCTGCGTCGCCAAAAACAGCCCGGTACGCCCGCTGTTGCGCTAGCCCGGCTTCCCGATACGCCCGGAAGGATGCATCGTCCGGCGTGTGCACGGCTGTTACGGCCGGCGCAGTGCGATTCTCTTGGCTCGAGCTCCGTGTCTCCCCCGCCGTTGCCAGCCCTGCCGCCAGCAGCGAGCCAGGCACCGCCGACGCCTGCCGCAGGGCTTCGCTCTCCAGGGAGGAGAGGATGACGGCGACACCCAGCGACGTTTCCTCCGTCGCGCCGGACGCCCGGACCGTCCTGCCCAGGGAATCCGCGAGAATCTTCCGCCAGAACGGCGAGGCCGCGAAAGCGTTGCCGCTCGTCACGACCTCAGCGTCTTCGTGGTCCCGAACCAACGCGCCGGCGGAAAAGGTCTCGGGTTCGTGCTCGTTTGAGCTCGAGCCTTTCATGCTGCCGCCGTCCGTGAGGTCTTTCATGAGGTCTACGATCACGGCCAGCCTCAAGCACACCGACTCGAGCCCCGCGCGTACGAGTTGCGGGCGTGTGGTGGACCGCCGGAGCCCGAAGATGCACGCTGTTGCGTCGTCGTTGTATCCTGGCGAGCGCTCTCCGGAAAAGAAGGGCAGGACCTGCGGGGTGGTAAATAAATACCAGCGTGAATAGGAGGAAAGTCGTGTTCGAGACGACCTCAACCGCGCGGCAGCAGTGGTGGTGATCATGCGTAAGGCCCGAGGAAAAGCGTGTGATTGCGTGGAGCTTCCACTGACTCTTGGTCGTTGCAGCACTCCACTATACGCGCCCACGAAAGTCATGGTTTAGAAGGAGTGATGATCGGGACCCCTCGGCCCGGCGATGAATGGACGCAGTGGGACGGGTTCTGCTGCCAGACCCGGACCGAGAGCCAATCAGCAGCATCACCGAGCAATTTGACATTTGAACTCACCGTCAAGCCGTGGCTGGCCGGGGGCATGCGCTCCGCTTCCTCCATCACCCCCGCCATGTCTTCCCCGGGGGCCAGCGCCAGCGTGTTGCGGAGCCACTCGAACACCGAGCCGCCGTCCGTCAACGCCCCGCCGAGCACGGCCCTGTGTCGGTCCACCCGGTAGCACCAGAGGCCCCTCGGAACGTGAAACAACACGTCGTCTGCTGGAACCGCTTCGTCAACCCCATCTGTGGATGCCCCCGCTGCTTCCCTCGCCGCCGCCGGGGTAGGCTCTTTCCTGTCCATGCGAAGCACGACCCGGGCAGCCGCGCTGGTGCCCATCGTAACGGCGATCTTACGGGATGTTTCGTCACACCTGTGTGCGACGAGAGGGCGTGGTAGCGACCATTGCCAGCACGCAAGGCACGAGCAGGGTTTGCGGTGGCGTATTTGTTGGGTTGTCCAAGCTCGGTTTGGTTCTACAGCAATTCAATCAGTTTTCCACCGCAGCTCCTTGTCTCCGATCTGTCTCCGCGAAGCCATCCCAAATCACCTCGTCGCGAAAAGGAATCGTCGGTACACAACAACTCTCTCGCGTATCACTAGACAGAAAAGAGATACTTCGGAACAGTACTGCTGCTGTAGTCTAGTGCCGACTTCAGCGGTACGCACCCCGAGCCCAGGCAGGCCGCCGCGCCGTCCCCGAGTCCCAGTCGGATCGATGCTCCGTCAAGCTCCGGCCACCGCTTCAGGGTGGCTCCACTTGCGCCTGCTCGCAGGTCGCCGATGTCCGCCAACCGTGGCAACGCCGAACAGTCGAATCCGGCCTCGCTGAGGACGGAGAGAGTGTGGGTGTCCCACTGAAAACGGCGCGAGTACCGGGGGGGCGGGGGCGGGGGAGAGGGCAAGACTGTGTTGCGGGCGGTATGTATGGGTAACAGTTTGAGCAGTCATACGCATGCGCCCACAACCGTTCTCGTGCCCCCACGCCACCCCAGCGTTCCTACCTCTTTACCTCCAGTTTCCGTAAATCCAGCATACCCGTCCAGGAGGCTTCCGAGTAGCTCACCGGGGCGCTCCTCAGGCAACACCACCTAGCGGCGATGAGACTTGGCAGGGTCTGCCAAAGCTTCACCTGTGACCGCTGCGGCGACCGCCACCGCCGCTGATTCGACTCCCCCCCCTTCACCCTCTCCTTCGTCGGCGTCGCCACCGTTCCTGCCGTCGTCGTTTCCCGGAGCCAACGCAGCAGCTGGGCCGGTGCGTAGGAAACATGCGTCGGAGCGCCCGTTCGCTGCCGTGCCTCCTCCAGGCCGCCCTTCCCCCCGCTCCCCATCATTTCGAGGGACTTCCGCAACCGTTTCACCACGTCCTCCTCCTCGAAGCAGTCACCGGGGGGAGGGTCTTTGGGAGGCCCGCCTCCTGCGGGTGGGGGTGGAGACGAGGATGGACCACAAGAAGCACCGGAGCTTCCGGCGTAGGTGAAGACCGGGGTGCATGGCTTTCCGCTGGCGTTGACACCGACCAGGTTCATGCCGAAACACGCGAAGCCGACGGCTATCACGGCGTGCGCCACCTCTCGAGCGCGGAGTTCGCTGCGCGCGCGTAGACGGGGTGGCGTGTGTATAGCGCAACAAGGCGGTGAGTCGAAGGGACATTTGACGCGCGGAGACAACACATTGTAGCAGGCAAACAGTTTTCCATTCGAGCGTAAGGTGCATTTCTGTATTGAGGCAATTTCCTGCCGCTGTGTGGTGGACAAGACGCCACGGTGCCGGAGTGAGTACATTTTCCGTCACGTGGCTGCCCACACCTTATTCCTCTCTTTGATAGTGGGCAGAAGCGGTTAGGAATAGATCGGGCTGCCGGCTGCCTGCAATCACCCCTGCGTTGCCGTAACAGGGAGGAGTGTTACTACCATTCGTTTACGAACGGTGAAGCGTCAGCCCTCCTCTCCCCCCTCCAACACGAAATTGGGAATTGTCGACAGCAGGTCTGACTTGGTTGCTTCATTTACTCCGAGAACCTTGGGAACCGTACGTGGCACAGACATTCAAAATCCGTGGCGTGACAAATATTGGCGCGAGGGAAGATGTTGTGGAAGTAGTCAGATAGTCAAAAAGTTCCACATCAAAGGAGGATCGCCTATTTTAGACGGAACCCCGCAAAGATTTGTAGTCTACATACAATCAGTAGTTCTTTGGTCGGTCGGAGGGCTTCCTATTGGAGCATGTGGTTTATTCTACTGCTGTAGTACGATTAATAATCTCAGGAGGTGCCGCAGAATGCGTAAGATACCACACCCTCGGCACGGATTTTCAAAACTCGAACACTCCACGACATGCAGGATGACATACAAATATATATATACGTTATTGGAAAGCTCTCGACAAGACGCATCCAACATAACATATTTTGGCACGGCCACTCCGTGGTTTTCCTGCATAGTTCACGAGTTTTAAAAAACGGTCCAGGGCTGTGGTATCTTATGCAACACACGGTGTTGTATGCACTCCAAGGGTGAAATCTCGCTGATTTTGAAAGTAAAATATCCTGGAGCTATGATGTGCACCACTGTTCTCTTTGTTGTAAGGGGATACGCCAAGGCTACCGTTTCGAGTGCGAGAGAGATGCTGATGCCGCGCTGTCGAGAAGTTGAAGGTCAAGACATACCGGTTCGGCAACCGATGTACAGACTAGTCTATGGTAATTCCGCCGCGCATGCTCGCTACGCATTGCTCTCTTGCCTTGATCGTCTGACTTGCGTCACGGCTTCTTCGTGTTACATCAGGGCTGCTCTTCCACTTCGCGCAAAGGGTTACCCGGTTGAAAGCACGTCGGCAAGGTGCCATCGATGTACTGGGTTGCGGACGCAAACAAAGGCGGTGAATTGTACTAGTAAAGTTTCAGCAGTCTAGAGTGCATAACAACATGAACACCATGCAGCCAAGCAGCTGCCTAAACATGTTTAGAGGTTTGGTAATCTCCTTCTTCACTCCGACGCAAAAGCCACACAAGATGTACTGCCACAACAGCGTCTTGCGTGCACCACCAACATCTGTGTATGCATGGCAGTGTCTCCTCTTACCCAAAGCATTTGTCCACCGCCGCATCAACGAGCAAGATGACTTGTTCCGCATCCGCTGTGCCGTCTTCCTTCACGATGGCATGCTTGAGTTGCACAGCGCAGCCGGGCACGAGCATCGGCGGAGATCCCACCGTGTAGGCCGAGCACCTTACAGAAGAGCTGCCGATATCGATTGCCAGGAGCACTCGCACGCCACGCCGCACGATCATCTTTGCCCGAGCTACCCGACTTGCCCGCCTCCGCTCTCGGGTGACTGCGGCGGTTGCTACGGCAAGCACGGAAAGAGCTCCTGCCATGGCTGCCACAGACCTGCCAGTGGTATGGAATGGCCTCATCGTACAACGCGGGTTTGTTGTTTCGCCGTGAGTCGCTCGGACAGTTGAACGAACGGATGGTGAAGTGTGTGTATATTGTGGGTCGACACCTCCCCCCAACCCTCAATGTAATATCCGAAGACGGGGTATCATTGAAAAAAAAGAAACACCGATCAGGTTTCGTAACCAGCAGTTTTTACGCTCTGCCTCCGCGGTGTGTCCTAACCTCCGCCACCGGTTAGACCTAAGGAGTCACCAACAGACCGTAAATAGACCCTCTTCCTGACTCCACGGAATCGACAGAAAGCCCGCCGAGCAAGATGCTGTAAAATAACACGTCCGTGGCTCCGTCCGTAGGGCGTTCGACAATGAATGGATGATCACCTTGCTTAGACTAGGCCCTGCTGGGATCAGTGTTGAAAATAAATCTGGAAGGGCTCTCGAGGCTATCCCATGCCTGCCTGTGTATATTGTATTATTATCATCAACCGCGCTAGCTGACCGGCTGCACCTCTGCACCTGTGTGTATTTTTATTATTAGCATCGACCGCGCTAACCGGCTGACCAATGAAATACGTTGGTCGCAGTGCGGTTGAAATGTGTGAGTGAATGTGTGAGTGAGTGTTTTTTCCCTCTCAACATTATCTACGTAGACTACAGCAGCAGCACTCTACTGCTCATTCTTCCGGTTTTATCAATTTACTCTTTCGCGACGATCCGCACAGACAACCTACAGACACGGCAACGGCACACAGCAGTGAGAGAACGTAGCAAACACAAAGTTGGCTGCCCGGGGCGGATACCAGAGGGATTCCGCCGCGACTGTGCTGTTTATCCCGATTCAGTCCCAACCCTTGTTGCTCCTGATTCAAAGTTCGACGCCTATTGAACGAAAGCCAGTACGTAAAGCGGAGGAGAAAATGCTAGGGATCGTAGCGTGGATGCAGTAAAGTACCAAGACGTGACGAATCTATATGCACAACCTCTACGTACGTCAAACAACCATTGTTGTTTTCATGAGTTCGTGTCAACACCTAAAACAACTATATAATGGCCACCAATGATTGCACACACCGTGGCAAAATCTATAAAGCAATCATGATTCAACGGCACGGGCAGGAGGCTTATCGAATGCCTGAGGCTCTTGTGTTTGTGTTCTGTCCCCCTCAATGATACTCTTTCTATCCGGAATAGTACTGCTACTGTTATTCCCCTTCTCATCCTGCGACAGCAGTGGCGGCATACTGTCGGCGCTAGCGGTCGCCCCAACGGGCGAGGACGAGTCCCACGTGTTCGCGGTAAGGTTAATGGTCTCATCGCTCCCACTCCCTCCCTGCTTCATCTTGCTGCGCCTCTGGTCGGCGACCCAGCGCTGTCGTAGCGCGCGCATTGCCTCGTTGGCGGCCTCGATGTCGGACTTGAAGAGATCAACCTGCTGCTTGTACATGCCCAGCTCGGCCTCCATGGCCCTCATCTGCTTCACCTGTTGTGGTTGAATAGTCCAATAGAGTTAAGAGAACGAAAGCTTGCGAGGGAACGTTCTTCCCCTCCTGCTACTACTGTGGCGCAGCACTCGGGCGTTTACTACATCTACTTGTAATGAAGGCGCTGTTCGTGCTCTCTGCAATCGAGACCTCTCTTGCGCAGATCCAGATGATTTCCACACGATTATTCTTGCCACCATCACTACTCATGCCACTGTCTTCATGGATCAAACGAATACTGCGTGGTTACTATCACAGACAATAAGAGTCGTTTGGGATGTAAGCGGGTAGACATTCAAACTAATTTAAGGCAGTTTCCGGCGCAAGGTCGGCCAGTCCAATCCGTGTACGAACATAGTATGGGAGCCACATCTACGCAGCTTGAAGTAGAAGTCCAATCCAAACGAAGGAGCTCAAATCTGTGCACCCACCACAGCGGTACATGTTCTCTTTCTACGGAGGATGATTTTTAACTTCAGCCGCAGCGCCAGTATTGATGTTCTGCTGCAATACCTTGTGCTTCAAGTTCTCTTGGTAGACCGCGAGCTGCTCCGCGACTTCCGGTCCCGGCTGCCGCCCTAGGATAGTCTTCAGCTCAATGTACAGCTTCTCCTGAGGGTATCAGTAACACCGCAAATCCGTGCAGCGGAGAAATTATAGCGATTGTCCGAGGCGTGCATCTGATTGTTGTCGTCTCGATGATGTGAGAGACGCCGCTCAACCCCTGATCCTTGCAGAAGTGAGCATGGACAACGTTTGTGTGCCTCAAGGCTAGCCAGACTGGAACGCGAAACTAGCTACACTCGCACACCGAACGCTAACTACGGTGGGCGCAATTCAGACAACCTAGCTTGCGCTGTACGTCAACGACCATGACAACATTCCAATCGCCGTTCCAACGCTTCACCATTGCTGGCAGGTATGCTTACCTTTTCTTGAATGAGCAGGTCTTTCTTCACCGCACTCTCCGTCTTGGACACGAGGTTGCGTTGCAGGGACTGGGCTTTCCTTACCAGGTCGTATCGCTCGGGGTCCGAGCTCTCTAGCTTTCTCCAGCGGTGTACGTTGAGCGGAAGTTCGAGTTCCTCTACAAGCGCAGTCATCTTGGCCCGCTCGCGCATCAGGTCCTGTTGGATGTAGCGGTATTCGTGGTGTCTGTTCTTGTCTGATACAGGTTTGGCTAATTTCCTCCTCAAATGAACGCATTGTAGGACGGTCCGTACCAAGAGCGGGAAGCGCTTGCAAGTCCGTACATACGAGACAAGGAATTGTTGACTCCGCTCGCTTTGAGATATGTAGGTGCGTATGCCCTGAAAGGAGCTTGTTGGCAAGAGAGGCAACACCGTACAGGGTAGGTAGAAGTGGCGTGCCAATGAGATGGCGGAAAAATCGGACGAGGATCAAAGAGAAAAATTAATCAAGACTTCCTCCTGGTTCGTTCCTGGATTATACGCCTTTCGAGGACGAGTGCTGGGTATTGCCGGCGTGAGGAGGCGAATCGATGTATTGATCCTCTTTCCGTCCCTCCCTTGTTCTCCCCATTACCTCCCTCCCGGTAACCCAACCAAACAAAACCACGTTCTCCCCTGCTCCACTCCTACCCCACTCATCCTGTAGTTCGCGTGCTTCACCTTCTCTAGTTTGTTCGACGCTGTCGTGAGCTCATTCAGGTCTCCCGCCTGCTCGAGAAGCGTTGAGACCAAATTGGCGACACCGGCGTCATATTCAAACAATGCGATCGTGCTGAATCATCAGTTAACTGGCAGCATTCAAACAACAGTCAAGTCGGTGTGGCTGCCGCGCTACCGTGAGATTTCGAGGTTCACTACACAACTTCAAACGCTGTACAACACGGGTCTCACGAGTTTTAGACTAATTGTCACGTTTCGTCTAAGCACTTGTACTTGACCTGGTTTGTTTGTCTATCTCGCATAGACAATAACCCAAAGGGGCACTAACGAACAGAAAACGAAGGCATGCGCATACCAACAACCACAGGGGAGAAAGCGACCAAAAGATACACAACTTCACCACGAACAAATATCTAGCAAAACGAATGTTTCTCCTTTCTTTCTCTTGATCGTCCCATTTCGTTCCTCAGCGATTGCGGTGATGAAAAAAAAATTGGAAAGGCCTTGGCAGGCAGTGGCCCAATAGCCAGCGCGTGGTTTACCTGCGACATCGACGACACCAGGTCTTTCTCCATAGACTTGATCTGCCCTTCCAGGTCCGCGATGGTGTCCAGCAGCTGTTGGTAACGTACCTGACACAAACACCCCGTTCGAGGCAGAAAGCACGACACATGCGCGCACCACAGCATGTTTACACGCTCCGAGATGACGCAAGGCGGGTATGTTCTTTCCATGACAACACAAAGTAACCTCCACATTTATTTGAGAACGTACCAAGAAGTGCCGAAGTGGTATCGATAAGTTGTAAGGTACAAACCCTTTGAAATAAGCGTCCGTCGACATGCAACAACGACCTTCACAGAACGATAATATGGTTTATGGATCAAATAACTGGGACTTGGTGCAAACCCACCTCCCCCTGGTGCAGGCTCGAGGTCTGGATCCGTATCTTGTCGTACAGCACGGACAGCTCGTCGTTCCGCTTCATCAGCTGGCCAAACAGGACACCCTTTTCGCCGACGATGGCATCGTGTTCTTTCACCTAACAAAAACCACAACAAGGGTAATTACCGCTGTTGCTCTCATTGGATACGAACAGTATCCAACCGGTGTTATCGACATTTATCCGCAAACAAAGGCACCAGACGGAAACGGTAATCCTCCGGGCCCTTGCATGATAGTTTATCGAGGTCACGGCCCCCTTCAAGGGAACCTAGACCCCGTTCGCGTGATTTTCTCCCGACGTTCAGCATTTTACGGAAACGAGCTGGCTCATACACGGTGAAAGGCAGCACCAATGTACACACCACCCACACCTATCGAGCAACATTACAAGGGGCATTGTGTTTTCTCCATCTAGACATGTTCCCTTGCCTACTTGAAACAAGTATCGTGCAAGAAATGAAGTGTCTTGGTGCGAGAGTGGCATGGCACCAGCACTGTGGTCGTCACGTGGATCGTAGTCTCCCATGTCTGTCGCAAGTCGATGTACCCCGACCTGAGTCTGTCCCGGCATAGCCCCATGTACAGGACGAGTTCCTCGCACAAGACGGTAAGACTTCCACAAATACAATCTCTCTTACCTTCTGCAATCACCCACCTGCGAGCGAGGTCCTCAAGTTTACCCTACCCCTTAAATCACAGTCAATCGTGGCCAGAAACCTTCTTGCCTGTCGTTGTCGCTCCTCGTCGGCCTCCTGTATGATGCGAGTCAGCTTCTGCAGCTCGGAGCGCTGATGTAGTGCGATGTGCTCCCCTGAGACGATCTGCTTCTTCACCTTAGTGACGTCGTTGCGGAGGGACTCCTTATCCTTGTCCACATTGTGGTGGTGGAAGTGCTCCTTGACCTTTTTTTTTGTAAAACAAACAATAGATGGCCACCGAACCCAAATCTCGCGTATCGTTTTTCAATTATTTGCTCTTTTCGCTTTATGGGCTTAACATGAAACGAACAGGTTTCTATCATAGCCACTCAAATAGTCACCTACAGCATGCAAGCACCCGGTCTACCCGATGCGATTCCGCCGCCGTTTTAGTCTGATTTTCCCGAGCGAGGAAGGGCATAAACAATGCAGTACTTGTCTTTGGGGATGTCGCTGAGGAAACAAACTTGCTCCATTCCATGTTATATTGTAACCGCAAACACGAACGGTCGTCCACATTCGATACGAGTCCACCACCAACCGTTGTTGATAATGGGACGGGGGCCAACATGAACTCAAGCAATGGCACCACATTGATACACGATAGCATTGGTTGCTTCCAACCTCACTGACGGGTCAAAAGGCCGATGGTAGAACCACGGGTTGTCGTTCCCAACCCTAACCCTTGCCGTACCCAACGTGCGAGAGTCTGGATGGTGGGTAGTGACAACAGCCGACGGTCTCGTCCGACGTGATCACTCGTCAAAACAAGAGAAAGGGGTTGAATGCTGTTCGGCGGATGACATAGCGCGTGTTTCGATGTTCGTGAGGAACGTACCAAGGAGTGGTCCATGATGGTAATCTCGTCCTTGAGGTGCTCGATCTGGTGGTTCATAAACTTGAACCGCCGCTTCATCTCCTTGATCACGTCCTGCACGTGTTGGTGAAGCACACAGGAGAGGAAAGAGCACACAAAAGTTCAAAACTCGAAAAAAGTACCGGAAATCACAGAAGGGAACACACCGTTTCACTCGGGTCTGGCCGAATCTGAACAATTGATTTGGATTACGTCTTGATCGCGAGCATACTCCGACCCCCGTACCTCGAAGAACGGCACGTTTGACAAGGTATGGGTCTGGTTGAACTTCTACTATTTCAGTGCGAATCTCCGCGGGGTGTTGGCCGTTCTTCGAGCCGTGTTTATCGCGTGTTGCATGATTGGGGTAGTCAGTTGTGTTTGGGGAGTTACGTTTCGGGCACGGTCAACCTACTCTTTCCTCGTGTGCATACAAGTCGTCTGAGGCACGGGACCAAAAAGACGGGGTTTAAGAGCAAAAGTGACGGGATACATGTATTCATGACCGTTTCGTCGCCGGTAAACTACTGTCACTTGTGGTTTCTACGTAACAGCGCACGGTCTTGCGTCTTCGACTGAAGAGCTTTCGACCCGACGTCGCACACAAGACTTCTCCGCGGTGCATGCCTCCCTTCATTACCACTGCGAGAGGGATGGCGTTTGCGTTGGTTTGAAACAAACACAATGAAGAATGCTTCTCAGGCAAGCTGAAGGATATAGGTAGCGAGAAAGAGCGGGGGAAAGAGGGGGAAGACGTGCCGACCCTTCTCGCATGACTAACACCGGATTTCATCTAGGGAGTTGAACGTTGAAAGGAAGAAGAACTAGAGTTGCCAATCTAACCTGAGTCTCGATGAGATTCTTGGAGTAGACGTTGCGGTCGCTCCTCACTGCCTCGTAGAGATTCTGCTGCTGCTTCAGGCGGGCCACGGCCGCCGCTATCTTCTTCTGGAGGTCTGCGACCTGAGATGACAACACAAACACCAAGAAGGAAAAGGATTTCGTCACGAACTGCGGGGTAGTGTGAAGATAGATAGTCGTCCTGGACGGACGTTGGTGTCTTTGACGGACGTTTGGGAGATGAAACACATTATAGGTCACCTCGACATTACCTCCCCCCCTGAAGAAGGCTTGGCAACCGAAACCCGATTGGCCGGAGGCGAGCCGATGAACGTCAGGAAAGGCCCTCTGCGAATTTTTCCATGGATGTGAATTGTCCGTCACGTCACCAGAGTCACCACAAGTTTGAATACGTCGTATCTGTTTTATTTTGGCTCTCCGCCATTTGCTAGTGGCTGCCACCATCGTTTGGTGGGTGGCAGGATTTTAACCCACGTAATCTTCCTCCACAGTCTCACCGTGATGCCAATGTGGCAAGAAGAGAGAATCGTCGTCGACGGAAGTTGGGGGAGCATTGTAGTACGATCATACTTTCGAACGTGTTCTTTACGAATCGCAACACCCCAGATGGAAGATCGAATCACTGTGAAGAAGCAGCAGAGTACGCCTGGCTCACCTGGAGACCCTGCGCCTTGAGCCCCTCGGCCCTCTCCTGCCAGAGGCGGGTGTGCTCCAGCGAGTCCTTTTCCGCGCGCTCGCGCTCTCCCGCCAGCTGCTCTATCCTCGAGCGCAGGCCTCTGATGCTCTGCTTCATGGCCTCCCGGTCGTCCAACAGATTCTTGCGGGTCGCTTGGTTCGCCTGTGACGCCGTTGGGTAGACCGATAAGAAGAGGGTGGTAAGCGGGCATCGCTCAATATCGTCCCCGATACCACGAGTCGCACCCACGCGCGCTGCTTCATTCATCTTGACGAGACTGGCGTATTGGGACGAAACTGGTTGGGTTTAATAGCCATGGTATACCCGTGGTTATGCGAGGGTATAGCACAGGGTCTGGTTGGTTGACCACGCATCACTTTGCTGTTATGCATGCTTCCAATGAGCCCGCTAAGTGCTACTTACAACCACATCCTGGATGTTGAACGACCAGCTCGTTCCCATGTTTTTGGCGGTAGACGAGGCGTCATTGACATGCGTATCGCATGTGTGTCGACAAGCTACTCTGGTATTATCTCTTTGCCTTACACCGAGAAGGGTTCGTCTAGCCCACTACGCCCTCCGACGTGTCGCTGACACTGTGGTCGTTCGAAGTAGCTGAAGGGAATTGTTGCACACCTTGGAGAGGTCAAAGATTAGAGAAGCCGCTCTGTCTGAAGATACGTGCTTCCGATCCAAGATGTCCTTCTCCCGCTTGAGCTCGCCGATCTGCCGTTTCAAGGAGTCGATGTTCTTGCGCCCCGCCTGAGAGCAGTGCGGAATGTCAAACGATTAAGGGGAGGCTCGAGATGAAAGAATCTGTTGTAGGTGTGCTGTGTAGTTGACGTCAACCAAGTGCTTTTTTATTCTTTTGGCGTTTCGAAGAGTTGAGACGCGTTCTTTGTCATGGCAACGGTCGGACATGGCCAGAGCGCAAAGCACGTCGTCAAATCCGTCGACGACGTGTTAACGAACGAATTGCAGCTTCACCGCCCCCCCCCCCCCCCCCCCCCCCCCCCCCCCCCCCCCC
>CACKRE030005233.1:177721-197813 GCA_902602495.3 Ectocarpus sp. CCAP 1310/34
GGGGGGGGGGGGGGGGGGGGGGGGGGGGGGGGGGGGGGGGGGGGGGGGGGGGGGGGTCAGTATGTGCTTGGTGTTGAGATATCGTCGGATCTGTTGACTAGGAGTCCTTCTTGAGACGGAATGCCGTCGTCTACTCGTCCTGGAGGAGGGGGTGCCGTACAGCAGGGCCGTGTTCTGTAGACACCCCCCCAAAAGTCTTCGCTGTTGTACCTTAGCGACGACAGCGATTGCGCCCTGCGCCTCGACCTGAACGCGCGCGTGATCGGCTGATTTCATCTCTGTGCTAGTTTGTCGCTCGCTCTCCTTGACCACCACTGCTCTACTATCTCAGCCACCTTCCCCACCGACACCCCTCTCTCCCTTCCCTCCCTCTCATTCTCCCTCTTATCCCCCCCCTGTACCCACCTCGTACAGGACGCGGTGCTTGCAGAAGCGGCGGGGGTGGCTGTGCTGCACGAACTCCGGGTCGCACCGCGAAAGGTACTCCATCATCGCCTCGGGCTCGAACATGGGCCCCGGCTTAGCGTGCGCCTCGTTGTCGAGCCACTCCCCCGCCTGCACCGACGCCGCGTACTCCAGCACCTCGCTCGCGTGCGCGGACGCGGGCATCGCCGCCGCCGCCCGCCGCGCCTTCCCAGCCTCCGTGTCCTGGGGGATGGTCTCGGCGAAAAAAACGCCAGCGGCGTGCCCCCCGGCGGCGTCGGGCGGGGCTTCGTCTTGCTTCATGTACCCAAACAGGTAGACGGCGAGGTTACCGTCTCGGGAGGGGAACGCGTGGACCTTTCGGACGCGGGGGGNGGGGGGGGGGGGGGGGGGGGGGGGGGGGGGGGGGGATGGTCTCGCATTGTAAATAACGGCCATCAAGACTGCTATCAAGCGCGCCGCCTTATTGATGTATGGACGGACGGCGTACATACGTGTGTTTCGAGAATCACAATCATACAAAACCCGGAAGGTCCACCAAACAACCAAAAAGAATAAGGTGTGTAGCGCATGGCGCAGCAAGCATGGCTAAGTACCACCGAACGTCGGAACCAACCACCAGCCCACCAGCATTACTTTTTAAGCTTCTGACGCCATCGCCCACAGCGCCGCACCAAGCAGCCCCTGCAACAACACCACCACCACTTAGCCAAGACCCCGGTGCAGGCTCCCACCTGCGGAAAGGACAGAGTCGAGCGACCAACAACAACCTCACAACTTCCGCCCCTGCCCCCCATGCTGCTTACTTACACTCTGGTGTCACCAACACCGTCACCGACAACACGGACACCTCAATACCACCGACCGTGGACGCACCCGTTGAAGGCTTCCGTCCGCCCGAGGAAGGGAGTCGAGCAGCCTCAAGATGCCGTCGCTCCTGCCCTTGGTGGACTGGACGAAGGTCATCTCCTTCATATTCTCCACGTCGCGCTGGTGCCGCGGAATCGTTTCGAGTTTTGGCAAACAAAACAAAGGGGTTTGGCAAGCGACAAAAACGGCAAGCAAGGAGCACCGCGGAACACAACAAACAACCACGCGGTAGTCGTTAGTTGCCACAAGTCAGCCGTCCGTTTTCTTTTGCCGAACCCACAATATCATTGCAAATAGACGACGGTGCGTGTGTGTGCGTCTTCGTTCTACTTATCAAGGCGACCGTCCCCCCCATGTTTCGTGTTGAGACGAGTATTAGACACTTTTCGGTGTATTTTTTCGTCCAACTACAACCACCCAGGGTCACACAATGCCAATGGTGCCGGCGGTTAAAACAACTTTCAAGCGCGAACCGCGAAGAAGCTCCGACAATCCAGGCATCTCTGTACGAACCCCGGTTGCTGCCGATTTTGCATTCGCAATGGTTTCACGACGGTCACACGTTCCTTGGAAAAGGCTGCGACAGTGGTCAAAGAGGCCTTCTTGATCCGTCCAAGAAGTGGGAGGGGGGGATGAGAATATTCAGGCCTAACGCACCTGGAAGTGAAGAGTGATGTCTTTCGTGGGAGTCAATCGCTCGACGCCGTTCGCGTCCACGTGGCCGCCCTTCAGCCGGAACCGTGACGGTTACATGCGGCGTATCCGTTACACATTGAAACACGCGGGTAGTACGACGGTTGGACAGTTAGATGGGGAAACCCTGCTGTGGATGAGCTATTTAGAGCACGGGGCGCATTTTCCAGACTCTCGGCGAGAATGCGTTACGAGATTGGGGATAAACAACCTGTTTACTGTTGATTTTTTGTATCAAACAGTTCAACGCCAATTCCACTCCATCAAGTATGGTGCCATGTATAGCGTGGTCGTGCTTATTAAAACTATCGTGTTCTTCTTGCCTTTCATGTAACCAGCGTCAATTCCACTCAGAAAATGTGGTGCTACATACTATTACGAGATCGTGCTTAGAACAATCATGCCCTCGTGGAAGAGGCAGGCTGTACCTCGAGCATAGAGGATATGGCCCCCAGGTGTTGCAACCTTGACTCTTCCGTGGTTTGTCGGAAGTAGGACGCCGGCATGTTCCTCAAGAACCTCAGCAGAACCAAACGACGCAGAGAGAGAGAGAGAGAGAGAGAGAGAGAGAGTTCAGTAAACGAGATGCCCGCAAGAGAGCGAAGAACAAGAGACAAGGAGGTGGGGGTAGGGTGGCGGCGAGGACAGGGAGGATGGAAGTAGAGGGTGCAGATAACCCTCACTCGGTACGGACCGCCTTCCTGCACGAGAAATCAAGTTCATGAGGAAAGAGAAAAGGAAGGGGGTACGCAGACCCTATCCCCTCACCCTTACCCACCATTCCCAATTGCATGCTTTGTCCAACATGTTTTCTTCAGACCCTGCCAAGGCTACTGCTACGTACGCACGTTCGTGTAAACACACACAAATAGCTTGAAAAAACAGTTTTATTTATTATTGTTTTCGCCTCACTGGCACTGACATCTGTTGATCGGCCAGTGCGATCGATGCTGATAAGCAAACACACAGACAGCCAGGCAGGCGGGCACACGGAACCCAACTCACCAGTCGACCGCCCCCTCGTGGGTGCGCTGCTGCTCCTGCCAGAGCTCGTGCAGCAGAGATTGCCTCGCCATCTTCTCCAGCTTGAGCTCGTTGCGCGGCATATGCGCCCACGAAGACGTCGCGGGAGACGACGAGAACTGAAACGCCGTGCCCTGAAGGAGCATCGCGGCCCCCCCGCCGCCGCCGCCGCCGCCGCCGCTGGCCGCGCCTTGCCCAACGTTGAAGGTGGTGCCGTGGCTGATGGCGTGCGCTGAGGAAGAGGCGTTCTTGTTGCCGCGCGAGGGCGATAGACCGCCCCGTTGCTTCTTCGAGTCGTAGTCGACTTTGAGGTTCAAGCAGGACGCTCCCTGCTGCGGGATCAAGGACGGATGGTCAGACGGTTGTGACGGGTTGATGATCAGAGGATTGTGAACGGAACGGGGTTAAGCCTTCCTTCCTGTCTGGCAACGAGAGCAGAGGCGCATTAACCGGGGGGACAGTGTGGACATGGCCTTCTAAAAAGGAAGACATCTCCTCAGATTCTGTCGAGAACGATAATCACCTATTCACACAACAAGCTTTCAAGAACATATCCGCGACTCCCGCTTCAATATCACAGTGTTGAACATGAACGAGTCAAGTCCGTAAACGCTTGAGTGTGCTGCTTACTTCGGGGTACGACTTGAACACGTCCCTTGGGTTGCGCTATCACCTTGAACGGGTAGTTTCTCAGTGATTTAAGTGTATTTTAGAAACCATTTATCATGAGGAGTGGTGGGTGGCCGTTCATTAATGGGTGGCGTTTGACGGAAGCCCGGTGCATATTCCCATGGTCGGCAGTCTCTGTTTCGCTCCTTGATGCTGCACGAAGCAGCTGGCTTAGGAAAGGGCGTGTGTGGAGTAGGGACTGCACCAGCCGCGCTGGATGTCACTGCTTCCACGGACGAGGTTGCCGCACACGAGGAGGTGGTGACCGAACTAAACGAAAATAATGGAAACGAGTTACGCCGCATCTGCATCACTTGGCGACGAAAGGTGGTCCCAGCCAAGAAAAAGCACACCATTCTCACGTCGCCCGCGGCAAACACTACGGCTCATTCAAGTACTACACCAATGTCTTCTCCCGAGTGCTCCTCGCAACAGTAGAAGTACGTTCCTTGCCCTCTCTGTCCCAAAGCTGGAGAATGTCTTGCAGCCTATGTGTGGGTGCATTCCTACCTCTTGGCGCGCTCCACTCCTTACCCCGCGCACGGCGCAACAGTAGAGTACTTTCGTCGATCCCGCTATCCCAGAGTTAGGAGATGTCTTGCAGGCTGGGTATGCGCATTTCTTGCCGTTGACGTCTATAGCACGAAGTGCACCCACACACAGGCTGCAAGACGTTCCCTACCTTTGCGACAGAGGGAACGACGAAAGAATGCTGAAAAACAAACCCAGGGACATCGTAGCCCGTGCATTCCTCTGAAGCGAAAGTGGTGGACGTCAAGAGCAATGAATGCATCCACGCACAGGCACCAAGACGTTCCCTAGCTTTGCGACAGAGGGAACGACGAAAGAATACTGAAAAGAAACTCCATCGACAACCTAATCCGTGCATGCCTGTTCAAGTGAACATTACCGCACGCCAGACGGGTGGCCGAGACGAAGGATGCGTTGTACGGCGGAGGCAACGTAAATCAATAGAAGTAGTGTTTTGAGCCGTAAGGTCGCTGGTAGAGGATGGACTCGTGGACGCAAAAACACGTTGAGACGGGAGCTGCAACAGGTGGACATTCTCACGAAGAGCTTGGGTGCGGTCAAAAGGTTTCTGAAACACAGTCTCTTTCTGCTAGAAGTGTAGACAGGTTCCCTTTTCAAATTCAGACGTTACGCCTGAAGGATGGGACGTTGTGCTAAAATGGAACATCTGTGTTGATGGAAAATTCTGGAGATTTGTCTTGTAGAAACTTCTTGCTGTTGGCAGTAGATACTGATTGTCATTGCCTTGGTTTGAGATGAGCACGCTTTCGAATAGCACGGTTTCTAGATACTTCACCGATATTATGAAGAAAAAGATAAGCGAACACAGAGATTGGGTCTTACGTATCGGAACTAGAATGGTGCATTTTTTTACAGGACATGTTGGGACGCTTGCAGTACGTACAGTACACCTTGCTTGGCACTTACTGCATGGGTTTGATGCGGTAAATATGAACGCGTATTGCCAAGTCTGTAAGCGTGAGGAAGGTCTCTTGACGTCTGTGTGAAGAAAAACCAGTCTGTGTTTACCCTATTATCATGCCTAAACCCCAGTTCGATTATCGCCTCGGTGACATCTCGCGGTGTGGTTGGGAGTGCGTATGGCGGCATCGCGCATCACATATTGAAGCACTGCTGTGCATCCTGCAGTACCATGACATGTTGGGTATCACACGTACAGCAGTATCTTGGTTTTCGCACGGGGTGTGCGTCGAAAACACTCAATATTAATGCTGCTGTAGGGTTTATAGATTTACCTCAGTAGATCACGTATGGGGGATGGGGGGGGTGTACTCATAGTCGTGCATGCCGTAGTCGTTAGACCATTGACCTCGCATCCCTACAAAGCCGGGACGGAGCACGCCGGGTTCTCACCGGACCAGGCTCTCACATCACCAAGCGCGAAGCGCCGTGAGATATTCGGCGAGTCGCATGAAGGGTGCGCTGCATCCTGCTAAGGGTGTTCGGCATCTTGTGCTTACTTCCTTGCGTACGGATGACAGCTGCGTATGAATTAATTTATTTTCTGGTGCTTTCACTTCCAGAGACAGTTGTAAGCACTGTGTAACTGCCTCGAGGGTGCTTGACCATTTTAACACAACGTGGTGTGATCATCCCCCTTGCGCGGAGAGCGGGTTCTCCACCCCGCACAACATGATCTACTCGACCACCATTATGGTTACCGCCAAAAAAAAAAACGGAGGTAAAAAAAAAAAACGGTAACGTGGTTGCCGAGTTCACGAAGTGAATTAATTGGCTTGTTTTACAACGTTTTTGCCAAGCGACGAAAACCCAATCCCGACGGCAAACGCCGGAGGGGGGCGGCTTGTTTTACAACGTCGTTGCCAAGCCACGAAAACCCAACCCCGATGGCAAACACCGGGGGGGGGGAATGGGGGGCGGGGATACATGTACATGGTCGAAATGGTAGAATTCAACTATCGCACGGGGTCGGTGATATCGCACGTACCGGTGATACACTGCGTAGTCCCCTTCAACCAACAACTAAAGAACACCCAGTGGCAAAAGAAAGCGCACACAATTATATATTTTGCTGCCGTCCTTCAGCTCGTAAACCGAGCTCCGTGACGAGCCGTTAGCTCCAACAATCTGAAGGCACCCTCACAACCTCTAGGTATCGCACCCCTCGGCGATACCGTAAAAAGTCAAGAACGGAATCATTAAATTCGACCTCACCCCTGTGCGTTCTCTCAGATCCGTACGGTATGATTCAATTTCCACGATACTTCGAACGGATGTGGTGCTATGGTAGTGCTACAGCAGTTCTAACCGACGTCGAAAGCAATGCACCAACACCAGCGGCTACACTAGCCGCGATCTGGCGGGCGGGCGCATATATGATTTCCGGAGAACTCGGAGCCTCTACCCCCTTGGCTCTCTCGGATCTTGACCAGAAGAGAGAAGAGAGGGGCGCGCTGCTAGCTGGAATAGGCGCAATACGAACTGATCACTCCGCGCTTCCAGAAACTGCTGTTCAGTGCCGGCTGGGGATCATGTGTCTTGAACAGAGCTGAACATATACACCAGGCAGCATAGGGCTGCTCAAACTAGAACTGTTTTCTCCAAGCGCTCGCGAGCATTTAACGTGTGACACGACACGCTCTCCCGTCTGGGCATGGGGGCGCTACGAGTGACGGCAACCCATTTTGACAACGGTGGCTGCTGCTGTGTGATCGATGAGATCTTCGGCGCAATGGATGCACCGCAGCAGTAGTAGTGGTGGATAGGTTCCGGTAATATGATAAGCTAGTCTACCGCCTGATGACGACGTCGCCTCTTCATGCCTGCTTGCCTCGCAGACTCACCTCTCGCGGAGTACTTTCCACTGAAGAACCTGCCTCGGGCTTGTCGCTGTTGTGCTGGTCCAATGGAGTTCTGCCGCCATCCGTAGCGGAGCTCGCGAGTGCTCGCAGGCGAGGCAATCTGGCCGACTGCCCGAGAGCGACAGCTCGAGCGCTCACGAACTGGCGCAGCATGGTATCAGTGCTCGCCTCCTGAAGGCAACACCCAAACCGCAGGGCCTGGAAAGGTGGGAGAGCCTGCGCGTGAGCACGTGTGCGCACAGCCAAGCAACACGCGGACGCCGGTGATCTGCCTGGGCTGCGACGAAACGGGGAGACAAGTGGCTGAGGCGGCGTTGTACCTCAACTTTGAAACCGAGCCGACACGCTGTGTCACGGGCTGGGTCGGCGGGTGGGCAGGGTATCGGGTGGGGCTGACGGACAATGCCGCTGCTGCGGTGCTGCTGTGGACGTCTCCGATTCTCCCGCCAAAGGCTGTGATTGTCAAGCCTCGATGTTGTGTGTGAAGGAGTGGGTGTGGTTAGCTGGTGGCAACCGCATCCAACACGACGATTCAGCCACAGTGTTATTGGGTTTAGTATTCTTTTTTTTTTTTCTTGGACACTTCCTTTTTCACCACGGGATGGTCACGAGCCGGGTGGCGTCGAAGAAAGGGCGATCCGCTAGAAGATGAACTGTTGTAGGGTAGAGTAGAAGAAACGAGGTGAATCGATTCACGAGGCCGGGTGTATGGACGATGGGGGCGGCTGAAAAAGTACGGCGGGCACTCGCAGATGGTATCCCGTCGATTTGTGCGACCCCCCCATAAAACCCCGCCGGGCAGGCCACAGCAGGCTGCATGTTCACAGAGCCGTAGGAGCCTCGTCATGGGCACCAGACAGAACTGAACCTCGGTATACTGTTGTGATACTTGTGGTAGAGCTGTCGGTGCAAGTTTTGGGCGTTTGGCAGCTTTCTGTGCGAAGAACCGAATCTGCCTCGCGTCAGTGCTCCCATACGCGGAGCAACTCGGTCCAGCAGCCGCACCACGCCCAGGTTAGTGCCCAGCAAAGAGTCTTCGGCTCTCAGAGGTTGCGTCGTGTAGCTGAGGTGTTTTACTTACTACTGCTGTGATATCATCGTCGATCTCTCTCTGTAGACGCCAAAATCGACAATTTGACGAGCAGCTGTATACCGCCATTTTCAACGGTTTTCTGCAGCATGGTCCGTGGTTTCCGCGCCTCGTGCGACAAAGGCGTGCACGGCAAAGAAGCAGCAGCAGAAGGGGAGCTTCGGCGGTGCTTCGCGTGTGACCGTCCGGGTAGCCGCGACGGGTGCTCAACAAGGTGGCAACACGTGGGGGACTCGGAAACATGGGCGCTGCTGGGCGAGTGGTCTGCGAGCGTTGGATCAGGCTGGCGTCATGATCGCGATCTTCAACAGAACCCTCTCCGGGTGGGGGAGTGCATCTGTTCCCGGACGGACTGCGTGATTGGTTTGTACAAGACGTACGTGTGGAGGCGGCAGAGGGACGAAAAAGGGCCTTTGCACAAAATGGTGGTTGGACAGCGGTCGCCGATGGGCCGGTACCCCTCGACGGGCTCTCAGGTATGATGCTGCAGATACACCACCTCTGTCTACGGCAGTGTACGGTAAGGACACGGGGGTGTCAGCATTTATCATAGCGTGATTTCTCCACGACCAGGAGGGTACCACTGCCGACAAGGGTAGTTTTGAAAAACCACGTCGAGGACTTGCCTGAGAGGTAGGTAGGTGTTCGCAACCTCATCGCCGTGCCAACACCCCCGTGCGTTCTCTCGCATCCTTACGGTAGGTCGTCTCCGAATTCTAGACCGCGCAAAGCCACCACACGTAGAAAGAACCCAATTTCTAGTTTGGTGTGTGCTTTCTGCCTCTCCTTTTTTCTGGGATCTTGACCGTCGCCATGTGCCGTTTGTTAATGGCATGGTACCGGGCGGTGCCCGACCCATCTCTGATCACATGACTCCCTCGCCCTGCCTCTTATCGAGTGACAGCAGTTGTTCGGTTAGCCTTAGTTGCTGTTTCTCACGTTAGGTCAATGGTAAGTACGAGGAATATACCGTTGTGCGTCGTTCTCTTTGAGGTCCTCTCCGAGTTGTGAGAAGAGCCTCAACCGCTCCCCCGAAGACATCGGAACAAGTATATGTACTGCTGTAGAGCGGCGCTCATTTTTTTTTCCGCTGCCCGCACACTCCCTCTGCCAGATACCACCTACCATCCGAAGACATCGGAAGAAGTATATGTACTGCTGTAGAGCGCCGCTCATTTTTTTTTTCTGCTGCCCGCACACTCCCTCTGCCAGATAGCACGTACCATCTACAGTAGTAAGAATAACAGATGAAGTGACCACCACGTTGCTTTCGCGATTTTCAGGTGTGAGCCCTTCTGGAACACGTGAACCTGGAAGGCAGGGTACTCGATTGCTGTGGTGCCGCCCAAGACGCAGTCTACACCGTCCTGAGTTCACACCGTCTTATATGCAGCTCTTGTAGGACACCCGCCATGCCCCGAACGACAACCAGCAAGAGGGTCCGAGCGACAGCCACCAAGTAGCCACCCCACGACCCGTCCACGGCAGACGGGCCGTCCATATACATGAAGCGGTCCCCTGGACAAGCGGTATTCGGTGCCGGGTTCACCGTGTCGTCCAGATTGACGTTGTAGCATGCCCTGAATACGCGCAGTTACAAGCAAAAATCACGTCAAACGGCGCCCGTTAACTGTATGTATGTGTTGTGCACTTAACGGCGTGGCTCAACTGGCAGGGATCCACGTCAATCTACTCGTGTGCAAAAATTGGAGGATCTGCACGTTGCCGTGTTCCAACAAGCCTTGCCTTTTGGCGCTGGGATATGAGACTCATGGATCTCCTTAAGGCTATTCCGATCCAAGTACTGTTGGTGTATACTTAGCTACCATGGTCATCGTCCTCTACCCAACGCACGTTGTTTGTGTCTAGGCCGTGGGGGAAGGAGAACAACTTGAACGTACAAGTAGAAAGCAAGGACGTTCCGTTGTAAAGGGTTTCGATTCACCCTTTACTGCTACCATTGGCATCGCACGTGCAAGATATTCAGTTGGTTGCTACAATTATTCGTTCATGGAGGTATGGTGTCTTGCCCTACCGCTGCAACGCGGTTAACGGGATCCTCCCGCACATATAACATATTTGAGCCTGCGGTCATATTCAGAGCACTAAGCAGTTATGCACTCCTCACACGAACAACAGGCGAGAGGAATATGTACCACATACTACAGGGTACAGGCGCATGACGGCACTCTTCGGGCCTAATCCTGCCGTAGGTGACACAAGATACCACACCCCCTGGACCGATTGTCAAAGCTCAATCACTCCACGACGAAGAGGACGCAGAAATCAAACGACACGTTCTCGAAAATCTCTTGACCAGGCGGCTTCAACGCCGCCGTTTTCGGCCTTGCCGTAATTCTGTTGTGGAGAAATCGAGCTCTGAAAACAGCTTCAGGGGGTGTGGTATCTTGTGTCACCTGCGGAGTGTTTCCAACCTCTAACACCACATGACATGGCGTACATGTGCAACACGGCCTACGTAGAACGCAGGCAACTCTGCGAAGCCGGCGAGAGGGATCCTGCTTTTCTACGTGCACACAAAACACTTGATCGGGAGGCCTATCCCTAAGCTGCAAGTGTTGCTGATGTGCGTAACTCCGGTCAACTTGAGTTGTCGCGCGTACCACCAGCCACGACACCGACACATGATACACGGCAGCAGCGCACAACACACGAACAAGCAGGGGGTGTGCTCCCGAATATGCGAACTCACCCACAATTATCGGTGCCGACTATCACAACCAACCGTTACAGTATGCATATCCTGCGGAACTCTCCTTCTCGCAGAGAGGCTGATAACCCTAGCGCTGTCATGAACACTGCGTCGTGCGCGGCGAGACTCCCGCTCCGGCGTGACTTCAAGGCCATCCAAGGCCACTTCGGCGATGCCCCAAAGTTAGTGACCAACACCCGTGTACGCTAAGGCAATGAGAAATATCAGTAGCCACACACCTGCTCCACGCAGTCCTTGCGTTCTTGCCAGTCGTTCGCTGCCTCCTAGCTGAGCTTTCCACCTCTCCGTGAAGCCTCTGGACACGGTCTCACTCTAGCCCAGTTAATAAGGACTCTGGAGGAGGCGTGTTTTTGTATGAGGTCTGCGCGCCATCGCCGCATAAAAAAAAACATCCTAAACCCAATAACACTGGCCAGCAAGTGGTGCAACATTGAGGGGCCCCACAGAGGGCAGACGGGACACCCGCCACAACGTTATAAACTACAGCAATGCTTTTCCTTCTGTTATTTATGCTATAGTCTACTCCATATCTTTATCTTGATATAATGATACATCTGGAATGTGTCCTGGAATGTGTACCTTTGCATGGATAGAGCGGCGGTACTGCAGTACCTTCACAGCAGTCAGGAGCTGTGTTAAGACTTACCACCTCCAGCACACATTCGAAACTCTACCTTCCTTCTTTGGCGTATACGATGTCTAGAATACACAGAAGATTTCTCGACCGATAGAGTAGACATCTGTTTCCAGGAAAAAGTACAACATTCATTCGCGCGGTACAATACAATGATGGGGGGGGGGTGTACTCATAGTCGTGCATGCCGTAGTCGTTAGACCATTGACCTCGCATCCCTACAAAGCCGGGACGGAGCACGCCGGGTTCTCACCGGACCAGGCTCTCACATCACCAAGCGCGAAGCGCCGTGAGATATTCGGCGAGTCGCATGAAGGGTGCGCTGCATCCTGCTAAGGGTGTTCGGCATCTCGTGCTTGCTTCCTTGTGTACGGATGACAGCTGCGTATGACTCAATTTATTTTCTGGTGCTTTCACTTCTGTAAGCACTGTGTAACTGCCTCGAGGGTGCTTGACCATGTTAACACAATGCGGTGCGATGATCCCCCTTGCGCGGAGTGAGGCTTCTCCACCCCGCACAACATGATCTACTCGACCACCATTGTAGTTACCGCCAAAAAAAAAAACAGAGGTGAAAAAAAACCCGGTAACCTGGTTGCCGAGTTCACGAAGTGAATTGGCTTGTTTTACAACGTCGTTGCCAAGCGACGAAAACCCAGCCCCGATGGCAAACACCAATACAATGATGAGAGAAAAAAAATAAAACGAGTTGTATGTGTTTTATACCAGTAGTTTCGCGTTTGGGACGACTCACTCGTCACCCCCACGCATTGGGCGCACGAACAAGCGCCAGGTCGTACGCAAATAATGACTGCAAACCAGCGACGATTTCGTTTTCTAAATAGAAGGTTGGCGACAAAACAGAGTTACCAAGTGGTGGTTCAGTTGACAACCTCTACTGTTATTTAGGTGGGTTTGAATCTCTACGACTACGTACGTAGTTTCCTTCCGTGTGACCCCGGCTAGTGCGGCAAGCGTTTACCCAAAGGCGTAGACTTGGCGCCCAGAATAGATGGGTAGGAAAAACAATACAAGCACACGCCAAAGACAAACGTCCATCATGTTGAGACATATACATGATGCGCCTCACCCGATACAACGATGGCAGCGACGGCGCGTGGTGGTGAAATATGTCCAACGTGAACAACGCAAAACGTCGATTTTCTTGACAGATTGTTCACAGCCGATACCCATTTTCCACATGAGCATGATGGGGCAGGCATGAGATGCAGACTGGTACAGGGGCTGCCAAGTACCGCCCGCCGCCCCCCCCCGACAGCTAGTTCTCAAGGAGCTAGAGCTAGTGCTACTAGTCTACACCTGTGGAAATCTTCGATGCCGTGAAACAGCAGGTAAAGAGACAAAACAACTCAACGACCTCGAACGATAGCGGGTACGGTAAGACTAACCGTTCCGCGACCACACAACACAGCACCACACACAGAAGGAAGTTTCATACATGGTGTGGTCATCACGTACGCACGCAGCGGCGTAACCAAATACGGGATGTAGCTTGCGGCGCCCCTCTCGTGTATGCCCCACATTTATTATTCAGCGGTTTTGAGTTTCAACGGGTCGCACTACCGCATTGAACGTGCGGAATGAATTCGCGCTTGTAGAGCCTTCAAAGTTGCCGAATATCTTGCGGGCAGCAAACCCGGACACAAGCAAAACAATAATACCGCCGTAGAATTCACACAAACCGCAAGCAACGTGTGTGAGGAGAAACACACACGGAAACAACACATCACACACACCAAAGATGTCGTGAAGGCCATAACGATCGACAAAACAACAAGCCTCGAGAACGCGCAGTGCTCACGTCCACGAATTCTTCATCCACAAAACAAAACGTAAAACGATGAAGTACAAACAAAAAAACCACATGGCAAGAGCACCAAGCCCTGGCCCCGACACGGTCAGCTCAGCTCGTCTCGCCGGCCCTTTGCTCCTCCCCGTACTCCGGATCTTGCCTCCTCTCTTCTACTTCCCCCTCCTCCCCCTCATCGAAGCGCGATCCGGTGGGACTCCAGGGGGACTCAGGAGACGGCGGCGCCCCGAAAGTCGGGGTCGGGGCGGCGGCCTGAGAACGTTCTTCACGTTCCTCGCCCGACGGCTGCAGTCTTCGACTGCTGCCCGTGCCGTGAAGCAGCTGCAAGTCTCGCAGCAGCACGAAGGGAATGACGTGGCTCAAACCGACGAGCAGGGGCAGCAAGAAGGCCCAACCGGTAATGTACCACGGGAGAGATACCAGGAACGGCACCACGCTGGTAATTGAGAAGTAAAAGCACACGCAGACATGGTCAAGGGTTAGACCAACAACCTTTTTCGCCGGGAGGAAACCAGATGTAGAGGGCGGGGCAAGCAGAATAGAAGACTGTGAACGATTTGGCCGAAACTACCCGCGAGACTGAACAGAGGCAGCGGAAGGGAACTAAAAACATCTTCATGGAATGTGAAGTACAAGACCGAGACGAAAATAGCTTGCTTCTGCCCTACTAGGAGGCCGAGCACTACCCTTCGGAAATTGTCGGAAATGCGCGCAAGCGTAACGGGCATTCCACAAGCTGCTTTAGAGCGAGCGTACGACATTTGTTCCGCACCAAATACCGCACTCAATACATTGCCTACTTGGTTTGGTGTCAAAACTATCCCGACGTTAGGGGAAGGAGTGGGTGTTTTTTTTTAAATATTTAAGTCTGTATGACAAATGCGTCCAAAATTCAGGGGCTCCGAAAAATGGTATCCAACGTTTGGGCACCGACTGAGTATTGCATGAAAAACCCTGCACCTAGTCACACAGGGTCGGTGACTGCAAGCACTGAGCATGCTTCGAGCCAGCGCGCAAGGCTGCGTAGAAGTACCAACCTGAAGTAACCCATGTCGCAATCCTCTCCATACAGGCAGCAATATAAATCGTTAACAACATTAACGATGTTGCTTCGGTTTAACCTTTTCGGTTTTTTTCACGTCTTCGGCTTATCCTTTTCGGCTCACCCATTTTGGCTCAACCTTTTCGGGTTCGGGTTAATCGTTTCGGTTTAAACTTTCCGGTCCTTGTCGATTTAACCTTTTCGGTATCACGTTTTCATTTTTTCGGTTGAACCTTTTGGGCTTATGCTTTTCGGTTTCACGTTTTCGGTTTCACGTTTTCGGCATCACGTTTTCGGCATCACGTTTTCGGCATCGCGTTTTCGGCTCAACCTTTTCGGTTTCACGTAGTCGGTTTCACGTTTTCGGGTTGCCCTTTTCGGCTATCCCTTTCGGTTATCCTTTTCGATTTCACGATTTCGGCTTATCCTTTTCGGCTTCTCCTTTGTGGTCCTTTTCCGTTATAACCTGAAGTAACCCATGCCGCAATCCTCTCCATACAGGCAGCAGCACAAGTCATCAACAACGTTGATTCGGTTTAATCTTTTCGGCTTAATCCTTTCGGTGCTTGTCGACTTAGGGCTAGTATTAAAGGCGAAAAAAACACGGAAAATTCCTCGGAAGCGTGTTTTCTTGCAAATACATGAAGGCGTTTCTTCCCCGATCTGGAAAGTAGCGAGCAGGGTTTTCGGGGGCTTGCTGCCTTCACGAATCCGGGAATTTGACACAAAGGGTCGGGCAGGCGCACTGCGGGCGCTGTAACATCACTGAGAACGCTAGCAAGACCGGCCAAACTCACGTCCAGGTCCGATATGGACAAGCGGCAGAAGCCGCGTTCAGTCCGTTGTTGGTCCAAAACGATACATTGCGTGGTGCTCTCGTCTTCAACTGCTGCTGTTGGTGCTGGAGAATATTTTTTAATCACACATCGCAAACACGGAAACAGTGGAACGAGTACAGCAGCAGCGCCAAGACCTCCGACGCGCTGATTCCTTCGGTTCGGCTGTCTATGTGATACTCACTCCCGGCGCCGTGCTGCTTCGTGGGTATTGGGGGCTTGGATGCTGCTCAAGAAGGTGTGTGAGAGACTTGTGCCACCCCACCAACCGAAATACCGTTGGAAAAACAATCCGGCGAGATGATGTGTTTTTGGTCGGACACGTCAACATCACTCCACGGCACCACGCAGCAGAAGACTGGAGCAACAGGGCCTCCGACACGCTATTTCTTTCGGAGTGGTCATCTATACAATGCTGGCCGTCAGCGCCGCTACCGTCCTGTGATTGATGAGCTCGTCTACCTTTGGGCAGGTGGTGGTCAAAGATGGGAGTCGCAACCGTGAAAAACGAGCCGGCAAACTGAAGAAATCGCAAGCAACACGCCGGTTGCGACACTCTGCCCTGCGCCTGTTGTTGGTGAAAACGAAAATAGCAGGCCGGGTGGACGGGATCTTTCTAAGTGTGCTGTCCTTTGGGTCGGGTGCTGCTCATTGCGTTTTTACCGCTGCTCTATGGTGAGCAACACTAAGTCAACCTGTTGTGTACCGAGCATAGCGTGTATTCAGCGAAGGGAACGTACCTACTTTTTGCGATGACATCACGAAAAGAACAAGCGGAAAAAAGTCAGGTTTTCTTTTCACCGTTCGGGGTTTTAAAACGAAGAAATTGGCTTCCGTGAATAAAACCTCTTAACTTTTCGATTTCACGTTTTCGGTTGTTGCGGTCGAACCTCCCCGGCTTATCGTTTTCGGTTTCACGTTTTCAGCTTCACATTTTCGGGTTATCCTTTTCGGTAATATACCTTTTCGGCTCAACCTTTTCGGTTTCGGTATAATCTTTTCGGCTCAACCTTTTCGGTTTCACGTTTTCGGCGTACCCTTTTCGGCTATCCCTTTCGGTTTATATCCTTTCGGTTTTACGTTTTCAGCGTACCCTTTCGGCTTCTCCTTTTTGGCCCTTTTCGGTTGATAACCTGAAGTACCGCAATCATCGGGGTCTTGGCACATATCGGGGTCTCGGCACATGTCGGGGTCTTGGCACAGGGTGTGCGGACAAAAAGCGGGTTCCGAATGATTTGCTAGATTATCGCACAGGTATCGTCGTCTCCGCACACTGTTGGCGGTTAGTGATACCATTTCACCAGCATCTTGTGCTGGAAATTCCGGATACTATGGGAGCTTGAATCGCGTGCTCCACTGCTACTGCTGCCCTTGGCACCATGACGATGTTCAAAAATGTGGTATTTGTACTCTTTGTGCTCTTCTTTTCGTTCTGAAGAATCAAGATCGGCAAGTCGGCAAACGGCATCCACTCAACAATTCTAAACGCAGATGAAACCAAAAACGAAGTAAAGAATCACACCAAATTACCACTACGAGCTACCAACGTCCTACTACTGTACTTCCTAGGCGGGTTGAACTCTACTTCGTGCCCGCGCCCCTACCATCGCAAAAACATCCAATCTCACTGGCAATCCCAAAGAACTATGATTCAAAGTTCGACCAAATACTTCTCCTTCGGCGCCCCCGCCCCCCTGCCCCTCCACGACTTCCACGTCGCTGTCGCCCTCCAAGACCTCCACCTCGCTGGCGCTCTCATCAGCGACGTAGGGCATCAGCTTCTCTTCGACCTCCTTCTGAGCACCCGTGATGGGGTTGAAGTCGAACCCCCCTGGTACCTCCGGCAGCTTGAGCGGCGGGAGAGTCGCGTCAGGGTGCTCAGCGAGCCACACGGCGTGCTGCTCCTCGAGAAGGTCGCGGTAGTCTTCCCCGAAGTTGTGCTCGCGCCAGGCGTGGTCTTCCCTGCCGTCGAGCGCGAGGGTGAGACCGCAGATTTTGAAGCAAGTCTTCACCGTCTCGGGGATGATGGACTCCCACGCTTCCGTGCACCACGTAGAGACGACCCCACGCTCCGGTGGCTTCAGCTTCCCCGACCGGGCGTCTGCGACCGCCGACGCGCTGTAGGCGGTGTACTTGCCCCGTAGCATCCGCTTCATCTGCTTGTTGAGCACGCGGTCGAGCGGTTGGAGCAAGGGCGTCAACCCGCCTGGGATGAAGATGGCAATGGTGTTGGCGTCTCTCTTGAGGGCGGCGATGAAACCCTCGTCCTTGCGGCACTTGAAGTCGTCCAGCACCAGGATGCACGGGCGCTGCTGGACGATGCTACCGTTGTTGGGACGGAACTTCCAGCTGCCCGAGATCCACCCGTTGCACTCCCGCTGGTCACTCCAGCTCTTCTCCTGCACGCCAAAGGACATGCCGTTGGAAGGGTGGCCGTGCTTGGCGCGGTTCGCAGGATGGATCTCTCACGCGACGGAGTTCTTCCGCGGCAGGGTGCTCTTGCCCTTGCCGCTCACGGTCGGGGGGATGAACGGCGTGCCCTTGAAGATGATGCGCGGCGAAACCTTTTTGCTGTCCGCCATGACAGCCAGAACGAGCGTGAAGCGTTCCTTCTCTTTGCCTGAGGGGAGGGGGAAAAATCAACGCGAGGGGAGGGGGGGGGNCGCACCGTGTACCGGCACGCAATAAAAAAACATGTGTCTTAAAAAATTGTCCAACGACAAAAAATCCGCACACCACACAAAATTTTGACAAAAATATTAGCTCGCTCTCACCTCCTGTGCTGATGCGAGCATCCTTCGCACCGGTCTTCTCCAAAGTGGTCTCCACCGGCATCTCGTGCTAGACTGGCGTATGGTCCATGTTGCCGAGTTCCTCGAAAACCTCCGCCTCCACAGACGTCAGCTGCTCGGAACTCAGATCCTTCCCTTTGATGGGGCTCTCGTCAGGTGCCGGCGGGTGGCGCCGAGCGTAGACCTCACCGGCGCGCTTTACGAGAGCCTCGCGCAGCTTCATCACCGTCGCCCACGCCATACCCTCGTACCTCTTCGGTAGTTTCTGGCCCACGCTGGTACGCCGGCGGATGCTGAACCCATTCCGCTTGCGGAACCGTTGCTACCAGTTGTTGAATTTGACCTTGCAAGCCAGCGCCTCCTCCGGTTTCGCGTTCGCCGGCATCCCGCCAAGGGCGTCAGGCTTCAGCTCGAGCAGCTTGTTCATCACCTCCCGATTACAACAACCGCGGTGCTGCTTGCGCTGCTCGTTGATGTAGCCCCCAAGGGCTTGTTCGGCGTCGACTGTCGAAGCTTTCCCTCCGCCGTGAACCTGCTTGGCCTTCGAAAGCTTGAGGTTGGCGCTGACCTTCTCCCTGAGCTGCTCCTCCTGCTTCAGCCACTCGATGATACGCTTCCGAGGCACCTGGAGAACTTTCGCCGCGCTGTTGTTTCCCACCGGTTGACCGTCGCACGGGCAGATCTCCCGTGTGTAGGCCGCCGCGTTAAGTTTGAACCCGATGGGGTAGCTCCCTTTCTCTCTCACTGCTCCCGACCGCTCGATCGGGAAGTTGGGCTCCGGGTACGCGCGTTTGCCGTTGCTGTTTTTGACGGGGTCGTCGGCGGCTAGCATCTCATCGATAGCCTCGCCGGTTGCCTTCGGGTCCGCAGCGGCAGCTCCCTGATCCGCAGAGGACCGTCGGCACTAGCCTGTGAGGCCTGTGAGGCGTCGGCAGGTCCCGCGCTTGCACCCTCCGACATCGTAGCCGCGCGTTGCGTGTGGTCGAGCCCGCAGCTCCGTCCCGGGCATTTTCCCGATTTTCCGCCGGTATTTCTCCGCCACGGAACTGTTGTGGTGGCAATTCCCCGAGACTCGTTTGTGTGTGCAGCTACTAGCTTGTCTGTTGATTGTGTTGTGATCGTGTTGCAGCAATACCATACACGCGAAGTGCTGCTATCCCCTGTGGTGTTCAATGTTAGGATCGCACATATCGGGGTCTTGGCAGAGGGGTGTGCGTTCGAAAGTCGCCGTACCAGCCGCTTTGGATTTAAACAGCACCGCACATATCGGGGTCTTGGCACAGGGGTGTGCGTTGTTTCTTAGAACCAAAATATTTTCTGCGTTTCTGCACAGGTTTCGCGAACTTGGCACATATCGGGGTCTTCGCACACCTGTGCCAAAAAAGTCCGAAGCTCGAAACATTTAAAAAAGCGACCCCACAGTATGCCAAGACCCCGATGACTACGGTAACCCATGCTCCAATCCTCTTCTTACAGGCTGCACAAGTCATCGACAACGTTGCTTCGGTTTAACCTTTTCGGCTTCACGTTTTCGTTTTTTCGGTTGAACCTTTCGGCTTATCCTTTCCGGTTTCACTTGTTCGGATTTGGTTTAATCTTCTCGGCTGAACCTTTTCGGTTTGACGCTTTTGGCTCAACCTTTTCGTCTTGTCCTTTTCGGCTAAACCTTTTCGGGTTTGGTTTATTCTTTTCGGCTTAACCTTTTCAGTCCTAGTGGGCGTAGGCTTGTCGTTAACGCTTCGAAAAAGTCGTGAAATTTTCCACGGAACGATGAAAAGAAAACCTGACTTTTTCCCGCTTGTTCTACTCGAGATGTCATTGCAGAAAGTACGTTTCCTTCGCTGAATACACGCTATGCTCGGTACACAACAGGTTGACTTAGTGTTGCTCACCATAGAGCTGCGCTAAAAACGCAATGAGCAGCACCCGACCCAAAGGACAGCACACTTAGAAAGATCCCGTCCACCCGGCCTGCTATTTTCAGTTTTCACCAACAACAGGCGCAGGGCAGAGTGTCGCAACCGGCGTGTTGCTTGCGATTTCTTCAGTTTGCCGGCTCGTTTTTCACGGTTGCGACTCCC